>BLKM01002595.1:359099-625311 GCA_013340265.1 Coptotermes formosanus | reverse complement strand
GCACTAAGTGAACTTCCAACAGTCTTCGACAGGTGCCGTAAACCCTCCGTACACTTAAACTTCAAATAAGTTTTTATCATTTATAAATATGTGTTAGAAAATTAAACTTAATATTAATTTCAATATGTAATATAAATATTTTATGTACCGTCAGTTCTTAATATAATCTATCCGCCATATCTACTTCAAATATAGAACATTCATAATCTTTCATACTGTCTGTAATGAAGAGAATGTACTAGTACAAAACTAGTACAGTTTTAATGTTGGTGACAGAAATTCAATTTATATTTTCAACCATCACTTCAGTTACTACCACTGTCTATGTTAGCAACACACATGCAATGTGGTTTTACTACCCTGAATATTCATTAAAAATGTTCTATGTACGATCAAGCTGGATTTTATTGTATTTTACATTTTATGCTAAAATTAATAACTGTGGCTGTAATGAAGATATTCTTACTATAAAATTACAAACTGTACGTTGTGTGAATCTATAGGTGATTCTCCTTGATGATGACTGGGATGTCAGCCGAACCAAGAAGGAGCCAATAGTATGAAAATACATAATTTGTGTGCAGTAGTTTGTATAAATATACTTGTTACGTAGGGCTTATATTTTTATTTAAATTTGATAAACCTTCTCCCTTTTTCTCTTTCAATTTTTTATTAAGGCTGCATACCCGTAAACAATGTTTAACGTATTAGTAGTTTTATGCAAACCACAGTTTGAGGCACCAAGATCTACTGTATTTTAATTCATGATGTAAGCCCCATGGATAGGGAGGAAGGTTAAATCAAGTAACCAGGGTTAAACAAACGAACCACTGGGAAATATGATAGAACTTCTCTTACTGAAAGTCTATTGTATATACACCTATAATTAACACACTCTAGTAAAATACTGCACAAATAATACCAACTTTCCCTCCCCTGTGGCTGAATTCTACCATATAATGTGATTTTTTTAGTATTTTCTTATCACAGCTATTCTTGGCTCCTACACTTTTCCTCACATACTGGTGAAAAACCATGGAAAAAAGAACGCCCACAAAAGTATAAACATGTATACATTGAAGTTACAAAACACAGGGTCTCATATCACCCAAGATCACCTAAGGTATTTAACTGAAAATAGCCTAATGAACAACACGAATGAAACGCCCAACATCCAAGAAATACTCACAATTTACGACCTAATAATCAAACAAAATTTCTTTTCACATGACAGGTATTTCTAGCTACAAAAAGAAGGCCTAGCAAAGTGCCCTATTATCAGAAATCTTTCTACAACACATAGAAGAAAACTAGATCACAAACATGCTCATGAATAAAAATATCATAGGATACTATCTATATGTTGACAATATATTAATTTTAGAATTGCTTCGTCCAATGCTAAATATTCCGAGTGTTGCAGAATTTAGCACAAGCTTGGTTCAATGTGTGAAAGACAGTCCTTAGTTTCCAGTGTCATATTCCTCGTGTTGTTCGGATCTGTGTATTGTCTCCGAAGTGCAAAAACGCAGTACGTGTAAGACTTGTCGTGTCATGGTCTCGCCGTAAAACGGAGTGTGTAACTTCTAAGTCCAGATCAATAGACAGAAGGTGTGTCAGTCAAGTCATGTCCCATCTGCAGAGTTAAGACAATGAAAGTCGTCATGTCCAGCAAAGAAATATCAGGCATTCAGTGGCAACGTCTGTCTGGTTGTATAAGTTGTTTTGTTCCAACACCAGATAAAAATATTCTGTGAAATACATCAAGACAAAGAGTGGGGAGCTGTGTTTTCGTTGTGAGAAGCTTCGCCTTTTCACTACTTTTGCTGGACCGACAAAGGGATGGATATTGGTGTTCTTTCCTTGAGGCGGTCTCCAGGATGGCAATCCTCCGCCAGTTGTTGCAGCTTTTGTGTCGTCTTCTTGTGCTGAAACTTGTTGTTCTTCTTGTTCTTGTTCCTCTTCCTCCTCTTCAATTCATCTAATTCATCATTATTAGCCTCAGCACCTGATACGCAATCGTGTCTGGAACAAGTGTTTCACCGATGGCTTTCTTCTCTACTTTGATTTTCTCCGTGGACATTGCTGTGTGTGTCTCCTACTCTTCCGGCACACTAATAGATTTGTGCGTGAATGCAAGAAAACTAACTCCACAAACATACGAAATTCTGTGTTGCTTCTCATAAATTCTACTCAAAGCCACAATTCAATTATATTTTAGAGTTGTTATGCGTATTATAAACATATCACCTATGCCGGTGGTCGCGCAGTATAAGGCGTGTAATTCTGAAGCCGCTTGATTATTGAGATTGCTGGATCGAATCCAGCGGAGTGCAGGGATCTTCGTCTGTTGTGTTTATTGTGTGCTGTGCAGCCTATGCTGTTGGCTGATCACCCGTCCAGAGGAGTCCTACCGAGTATATGTGTGTGTGTGTGTAATTGTGTGTAATCTAGGAACATCAACAATTCGGCGACCTAGACCTAAGTTGCACTGTTGCGCAAAAAAAAAATATTTACAAATATATAGTGTTATTAATACTTACGAAAAATATAAGTGAAAAGTCGACCGGCTTCTAAAGACACGGAACGGTGAAAATAATAAATATATAAGAAATTAATACACATAATGCCCTCAGCCTACTCGTGCAAAATGAATGTATCATGACCACTGGTTACGCTGATGCAGTTTGGCACTATTGGAAATAGTTCTTTGAAGAGTAAAGTTCATACAAACACGATTAGTATTTAAGTACTTATTTCTTACCTGACAGAAAGCCTACTTTGTTCCCTTTACAAGATCAATCAATCCTTTTGGCTAGAAAATAATAGCTCTGTTGCAAAATGCAGGGTAATGAATACTAAAGCCTGTGGGATTTAAAATGTTAAACATATCAAGAATAGCAGTATATTTTTCCCCTATACCCCTAAAGAATTTTATCCCATTTCATCGCAAATCCTACGTATATTATACCGTGTGACCAACTGTTCTGTCTGTCAATAAAATCACAATCAATCACTGTTTACAAAGAACGAGATATCGGCCGCCCGTTTGGCCAGTAAAATTTAAAATAACTTTGATTATTCGTGACATATTACAAACTCGAGAGCATGAAATACCATAGCTAAATCAAAGCACTGTCTGCGTGTATTGATGTGCCGTTACCATATTTGTGTAATGCAGTGCCCCTCAGTGTCTTGTCTTTACATGTGTGCAAGATCTTGGGTAACGCATATTACCATTAGGAACTTTTATAAACACGACGCCTTTAGAAATTACCCAATGCATGCATTTTTGTCCTTTGTTCTGAATTGAATAATAGTGCACAAACGCACAATCCAACTTATAGGAAAAATGAATCGATTTCCATAAAAACTGCGATGATAGAATGGATTGATATTATTAAAGGAATTCACTGAATCGAACATTACAAACTGCATTAAAAGTCTAATAATTTGTACAAGTTTTACCAGCATCAAATCTCAGTCACTGTACTGCCGGTGGTGTTCACTGCTAACTTTCGCTGTAGGAAGATTTACAGAGTCGCTCGAAAATACATGTTTTTAATATGAATTCATATTGCATTAAATTTTATAATCTATCATATTTTCTTTCAGACAAGGTGAGCTGCAGTATAAAGCTACAACGTTAAGGTTAATTTATTGTTGTAATTATTCCAAGCATTATTAAATTCTTTGTGCTCTTTGTAATTAATTATGTGACAGAGAAAAATTTGAACGTATTAAAGAAAATGATTTTATACACACACACACACACACACACACACACACACACACGATAGAATGTTTCGAAAACTGGATTTGATGGAACCAAATTAGTTCCAGCGTAGCACTCAAAATATTAAGCATGTTACTAAACATGCTAAGGTACTTTAAATTTTGTTATGAGTATTTACATTTTCTAAAATCACACATAGATACTGGAAGATACTTGTTTCATCAAGAAACTGATAATTAATTTAAAATAAAAAGTTACTATTCAATGAAATTTTTTATCCTGAAATTCAAATAATTTTAAAAACTTACATTAAATTTGGTTATTTGTGACTTTTAGCTTTCACAAATCACCAGGTATTGATCAGATTCCAGCAGAATTGATTAAAGCAGGGGGTAGGATTATTCGGTCCGAAATCCATAAACTCATTACTTCCATTTGGAATAAGGAGGAATTGCCTGACGAATGGAAGGAGTCGGTCATTGTGCCTGTTTATAAAAAGGGTGATAAAACAGATTGTAGTAACTATCTAGGCATATCACTTTTGTCGACTACGTACAAAATTCTATCCAACATTCTTTTGTCAAGGTTAACTCCATATGCAGAGGAAATTATTGGGGATCATCAGTGTGGATTTCGACGTAACAGGTCAACTACTGATCATATATTGAGCATTCGTCAAGTACTTGAGAAAAAATGGGAATAAATGAGGCAGTGCATCAGCTGTTTATAGACTTCAAGAAAGCCTATGATTCAGTTAGGAGGGAGGTCTTGTATAATATTCTCATTGAGTTCGGTATCCCCAGGAAACTAGTAAGATTAATAAAATTGTGCCTAAATGAAACGTATAGCAGGGTTCGGGTAGGCAAACATTTGTCTGACACGTTTCCTATTAAGAATGGCTTGAAACAAGGAGATGCTCTGTCGCCATTGCTTTTCAACTTTGCTTTAGAATATGCCATTAGGAGGGTTCAGGCAAACCAGGAGGACTTGAAATTGAATGGGACACATCAGCTTCTGGTTTATGCTGATGATGTTAATATATTGGGTGGAAGCATACATAGAATATAGAAAAATGCAGAAAATTTAATGATTGCTAGTAATGAGATTGGTCTAGAAGTAAATGATGAGAAAACTAAGTACATGGTCATGTCTCGAAATCAGAATGCACGACACAATCACAACATAATTATAGATAATAAATCCTTTGAAAGGGCGGAAGAATTCAAATATTTTGGAGCAACCCTAACGAATCGAAACTCCATTCATGAAGAAATTAAGAGCAGATTGAAGTCGGGGAATGCTTGCTATCATTCGATGCAGAAACCTTTGTCTTCCACGTTGCTATCGAAAAACGCAATTGTTAGGGTATACAGAACCATAATTTTACCTGTTGTTCTGTATGGATGTGAAATTTGGTCTCTCACACTGAGGGAGGAACAAAGACAGAGGGTGTTCAAGAATAGGGTACTGAGGAGGATATTTGGGCCTAAGAGGGACGAGGCGACAGGGGATTGGAGAAGACTACATAACGAGGAACTTAATTACCTGTACTCATCACCCAATATTATTCGGGTAATCAAATCGAGAAGATTGAGATGGGCGGGGCATGTGGCACGTATGGGGGAGGGGAGAGGTGCACACCGGATTTTGGTGGGGAGGCCCGAGGGAAGGCGACCACTTGGGAGACCCAGGCGTAGATGGGAGGATAATATTAAGATGGATATTCGGGAAGTGGTATGGGGGCATGAACTGGATTGATCTGGCTCAGGATAGGGACAGGTGGCGGGCTCTTGTGAATGCGGTAATGAACCTTCGGGTTCCATAAAATGCGGGGAATTTCTTGACTAGCTGATAAAGTGTTAGCTTCTCAAGAAGGCCTCTGCCCCATGGAGTTAGTTAGTTAGTTAGTTAGTTAGTTAGTTAGTTAGTTAGTTACATTAAATGCGGATAATAAATACTTATTTATGGTTTTGAGTTCGTGTACAGTCATTCTCCTAATAACTTATACCTACTCCGGCGATAATGTTAAAATGAAAATTTTCAATTACATTTTTAAAATTCCCGACGAATATTACCCCAATGCTGAAAGGCATAACACCCATGTTTTCATTCAGCAGACGCCACTTATTAAAGTGGTGGAAATGCTGTGATGTCCAGTGATTACAAACATTATCTGTTTTAGTTTACGTGTTTATTTGCGTGATTGAATGTAAGTGTTGTGTGTTGTCAAGTAGAGGCTTTTGCGACTGGCTGATCACTCGTCCAGAGGAGTCCTAGAGTGTGTGGTGTGCCTGCGCGCGATCGTAAAGCCTGTATAATTAAGACGCCTTGGCACACCAGGGACTTCCGAGCCATTTTAAAGTTAAATTTTGGGAAACTTAGACATATAGAGCCCGCGGTAAAATGGACATTAATACGCTTCATCGTGACAAAGGATCCCATCCAATTCGGTTTTTCCTACAAGGTGTAAGTGTTTAAGGATTCTGGAGCTGTCTCCCAGTGTCACGCAACAATTTTTCGGAATGCCAAAAGTACCGGTTTCTTTTCCAAGTCATAACATTATATACAACGTACGTAAAATGTGACATTGTAGTTCTGTCGCCTAATGTTTAAGTCTCCTAGGCTACTGTAACATCTTGGCACCATCTCACTCGAAGAGAGCCCTTTTACAGTGATTTCATTTCGCCGGCAACAACAAAACGTACTTAGGTCCTTTTGTAAAGTGTCTGACATTCCAGCCCAATTTTAACAAATTTCAGTATTTCTTAGAACATATTTATAAAAGTTCCAATATAACATATTACGGAAATCCGTGCAGTGGGTGCGGCTCTGATACAGCGGACAGACGGACGGACATGACGTACATAATAAGCGTTTTTTGTTACCCTACAAACTTGCCTGAAAACACGACACTTAAAACAGGTGTATGAAAACTTCGACTTTTACACAGGATTTTAAAAAGTCTATGAGGAAACATGTTATCCACTAACACGACGGAATTGAAGAAGGACAGTCAGATGTTTAAATTCGTTATTATGGAGTCTGAATTGAGGATAGAAGAATAGGAACAAATATGTAGGCCTTAAACTTTTTAAAGCCTAGCGGTAACTTTACATACTACCAGCTTTAACTTTAAAAAATTCTACATTGTGCCAACATTGCGCTTATGTGTTTTGTACGGGTCTCAGAACAAAGAGCAACTTTTGCCTCATAAAATATTAACAGACTGGTTTTTATCACCGAAGTGGAGAGTGTGTATAGCGCGGTCGCGCTGAGTTCTTATATAAAACAGACATGTTTCATCTTTAAAAGGTTAATTAAAAACAATAAGTGAATTGACTGAGTTTGAACATTTTACTTCCCTTTCCTTTATATTTCCTTGTCTGTATATCATAAAACTTAAATTAGTTGTATCGTTTTAGTAATATTAGCAAATGACGCTTCTTTTCTACTGCATGACATTTTTCCAGGTACCCAGAAAATGAACATTAACTCAGACGACATTTTTTGTGTCAATGTTTGTGCCTAAAGCTCTCCTCAGGCATTTCTTGGTGGAACGGAAATTAAATATGTTGGTAGTGCAGTTGGTTAAATCGTTTGCCGTACTAGTTTCTCCAGCATGATGCTTGTAGAACTCCCTCAAGTGGGTTGTTTGACTAAATGAATTAATAAAAATTTCAGTGAACGAAAATTCACAGGTTACTGACAGAACAGTAACACAACAAGATGTTTGAAGGTAAGTTCCATGTCCTTGATAATTAGGGTAACCCACAAATTAACTCGTAGGACAGGCCGTTTTTTCTTTCTTTCTATTCCAGAAGACGATTACCCTGAATCGCGTTTCAAATAGTGAATTAATTTTCACATTAAATCCCACTTCGTAAGATGGACGGTAATGCAGGTCTGTGAGTGTATTGCTTCCCTTTCGTGTCTGTTATTACAGCATTTGTGCAATCACAAATTTATCCATCAGCTTACCAATTGTCGGTGTCAAAACACTGGATTTTTATCGAAGACACTTGCTTCACGGTGATTGTATAAGCACGAACATACCATGTGGTGATTTGTGGAAATAATTACAACGGAATTATCAACATATCGTTACTCTTATTTACAAGCAATATTGCTAAGTTGAAACACACCGTGAAAGTCGCTTATTCTTAAAATTCATAAGGGCGGTAGAACAGTGATATATTGTCATACTGCGTAAGAAGAGACATGCTGGTGTTAGTCACTGTTAATTACAATCAAGTAATACTTGAAACATACATAAGTATAAAAGAAACACATATAATTCTTTCAGTACATTATTTGCTTTATTTGTAATTGATCATGCTTAAGTACTTGATGTGTCCATAATGAACTGTCAATGTTTTCAATTTTTTTTACTAACTCTAAGGCAATTAATCAAACCTGCTCTGGCAGACAATATTATACAAAATTATTTATATCTGCATCATCACAAGTGAGAATGTTGATCAGTGAATCCAGATGAGACTAATAGGTTAGGCTTAACAGTTTTCTCTTATGGGATTGTTCCGTACTGTTTTCTCAGCACAACATTAAGTGTTGAATTTTCCACGAATAATCCCAGAAGCAATAAATTTCCTGTACGTTAAACCGAGCTTTGTAACAAGTAACTCCATGGAACAGAACACTTCCTGAGAACCCAACATCACCTTAGCTTGTTAAGCAACTACCCACATTTTGCTGTGAAATACAGAGTTCAGTGTCATATTCACACCAACACATCACTTGTCCTTATCCTAAGCCGGATCAATCCAGAACACGCTCTTCCATCCTAATTCTTCAAGATCTGTTTTAATATCACATCCATATATGTTTATGTCTTCGAATTTTTCTGTGTCCACAGGTTTCCCTACCAAAACTCTTTACTCCCGCGTATGTGCCACATGCCCTGAACAGCTCCTTTTCCTCGTTTCGGTCACCTGAACAATATTTTACCTTCTGTTCAAAGGCGTGGAAATTTTCTATGCCTTTTTATTCAGGCCCAGTGCTTTTTACAAAGGCAACCAACTAATACGTGTTAAGGAGCTGTATTAAAGTTAAAAATAAGTCCTGTTCTGTCAGATCGTAAAGAAATCCATCATTTCTCAGAGTGTCGTTTGATAAATTGCGTATATTACATTTGCTGTGTTCAACCGCTGTAGCTGTAATCTGGAGCTAGCTTCATTAGGTATAACTTATAAGTTACAAACTGATGGAAGTTTCTAAAAATCTCATCTGGAAGATTTATAAATACTGCAAGATTCCTATATTGTTTGGAAATTTCACTTTAAAAATTCCCTGGCTCCAGAGCAGGACAGCTGAGTTTGCAATCCCGTTAAGAGTTTACTCACTCCCTCATATTCTGGCTAATAGGGAGCCAGTAAACTTTTAGATTTTACACAGTCCTTTGTGTCTTAATGGAGTGCGTCACACATTATTATGTCATCATTAAAATTATTATATTTGGCTGTAACAGATAGCTCCTTGCCATATTAATTAAACTGAACAGTGTTTTACAAAACCAAACACAAGTGGAAGGTTTTGAGTTATCTTACGGGGCAAGACAGGATTTGAATCCGGGACTTGTACTGCTATACCTTCATTAAGTATTGGCAATGTTCTCTTTGAAAAAGTTGCCTTTGATTTATGGGGAAACAAACCTTCTTTATAACCAACTTACTTCTAAAATTTCTTTGCCTCATTATTGGAAAGCCTATTATATTCCTAATGGAATTACCTTGTGATGATATAATTTATAAACAGGTAATTTTAACAGCAGACTGTATAAAAAATAATGCACTGTCATTTAAATCCTACGACCCCGTGCGTTGTAATAAGTGCCACAGGGTCTTGTCTGGAAAAGATATTTAATTTTAATTGCAATCATACGTAGGTGCAAGGGTTTTAAACGTTAAGTGCGAAGATATGTGTACTCCTCTTTCCAGCGCAAGTAGTTTTTGGTGTATGTTCCGTTGCAAGTGCTTTGTTCCTATTGTACACATGTCATATCCTGAGAGTGTATGAACAGTGCAACGGTAACGCTGACATGATGTAAGTTGACACATTCTCAATGAAGTAGATGTATTTGAAAACGTGACCTGCCTGAAGTCTCTTGGATTTTCTCAAATGGTTTGGATTTCAATAATCAATGACAAATTTTACCGAATGAAAACGAATCTAAGGGATTGTGGTGAATGAAGCTATGCATGTTAGTTGCTGTCGACGTTTTAATCAAAATACTTGTGAAAGTGGTGAAAATAAAAGTAAAAATTTTCTGTTGATATAGAATTATATACAAATGATTATGTCCAAATTAATATCGGGGCATTTAATAATAAAGATCTTAGAGGAAGAAACCAAAGCTGAATTTGTCAAAGCCCCGATCACTAGTACCCACCCTAATAGTGCCTATGAGAAAAGTGAAAATGAAAGGATTGAAGTAAGGAATAATTGTAATAATAAAATTAAAACATCGCCTAAGCACATCAACCGTCAAAGAACCAACAATTTCAGAGATGATCCTCTCATGAAATATAACGTCCAGTTGTCTAACTTATCACATCAAAAGGAAACACAGCATGCCAGTAATAGGAGACATTCAGGTGCAAGCAAAACTGCACACAAAGGGGCTGCCGTGTTGAATCCCCAGACCGCCCAAAACCGAAAAATAAAATATATTTTGTAAATATTGTATTGAAGTTTTGCATGACTTGCCCTTCAGACAAATCAGACTTTCAATCAGGGTGATCACTAATATTTCAGAATTTTAATAAATGAATTAATAAAATTAAAAAGAATATAGGACAATGTGATTGAGTCATGGAACCTGTATTTCGTTGGTATGTATATTAATATAGGTGCAAACAATGTTACGGCGTACTTACAATATGATTTTTAGAACATAATTCTTACAATAAAAACTACATAGTCACAGGGTCACCCACCACAAAGAAAAAGTTCTGGGTGCGCCCGTGCGCGGCAGAATATTCAGAGAAGCTGTCAAATCTTTTTGGAAGCTTGTATGTTGCAGTAGGAATTTCCAAACCGAATGCAGAAAAAATGCTATAAACCCTTCAATTCATCCGAAGTCTGAAGTCTTAAATGGATTCTTTATCATACATGGTGGAAATAATCACATAGCCAAGAACGAGGCAGAAATTAATAAACACCCATCGCAGTTGCTGCCTGCCGAGATTTTTACAGGGACTTTTATATATTAAAATTTACTCTTAGGAAAAAATTCGTCTCATGTACTTTTACTTGAAATTTAAATAAAGAAAGCAGTACGCTTTTTCATACATTTCCACGTATTTTTAAGAAGTCTAGACCAGTGCATTGCATGCAATAAATAATGTAGCGTGTATATTTTTGCTACAATATTTCTGGTTACTGCAAAAGATCCATGGTACCTTGGATCACTCTTTCATCAAACCAGATATTACTTATAATTCACATATTTTACAAAATTACTTTTTTGTAATATTCAACGAAATAAGTCACAACCACAGGCCCACATAATATTTCGCGCACTTATGCAGATTGCCCTTTCGCCGACGGCACTCTGAATCAACACGACAGTAGAGTATGTTGGGTTTTGCTGGCCAGTGTTGTTTATGGCAGCTGTCAAGTCTTATAACGTATGTAGCAGCCGTACGTGACCTTCCCAACAAACTGGGATTATGGCGTTCTTGTCTTATCTCAGCTTCCTCGATCAAATTCCTCACCAGAAGAAGTTTGTAATCTCGGTGGGTATATTCAGTTCCACATGAAGATAACAGAAAGCAAATGTTGAGTGTGGTTAGATCCAGAAGGTGGTAGAAAAGTTTCGTGGTCCACTTGAAATTACGTCGTCACCTAGGATAGCTGTGTGCCATAGACCAGAAATTTCGATTTATTCCATGGCCTTTTTACGGTGCAAACATGTGATTCTTCGGAGGCCCTTTCCTGCGCGATACACAAAAATTCCCTTCTGTTGGTGCCGGGTCCATATTAGTCAGCATATACTCTTGTGGTCTGTGTTTTCAAGCTAATGCTTTCAAATTTCCCCTGGTTTTCACCCTTGCACAGCCCCTTTTCATTTTCAGGGGTTTTCAGTCAAAATATCAGAGGATATTATTTTCTGTTGGTTCGTACTGTCGCTATGAATATATAGGTCTCTCTAAGCCGTCGAAAATTCTCGGTGATGAAAATAATTGTCCATAAATTGTTTGTGTCCTAAGCCTACAAGTCTCTGAGTCAAATGTGTGTGTTGCAGTCATGTCGTCAGTGGCTGAGCGTGTGTCTGTAACCAAGTACGGCTCCATGTCGCATGTGTACCTTAATTCGTCGCACACACTTTTTAAATATTGATGTCGATAGGATTCTTTCTTGGAAATCTACTGCTTGATGGTAAATCTGACCTTGAATTTTAGAATTATTCGTCCACTGCCAAACTGTCTAAGGGGTTGTAGAATTTGGCATATGCCTGGTTCAATGTGTCAAAGACAGTCCTTATGTTCCACAGTGTCACATTCTTTCTCTTTGTAGGGTTTTTGTGAATTGTCTGCAAAGTGAAAAAACGCATTCCTGTGTGTACTAGTTACACTTCTGACTCACGAATACTCTTGTGTGTAATTGCAGGAAACATAATGCCACGGAAATATGAACGTCTTAATTAGAGACGAACAAATCTATAATTGTGTAAATGCTGTGTAAAGTTCCAAGATTTGAAGGGTTCCCACGGATTTTGTGTTATTTCAGACAGCTGTGTGTTGCACATGACTGTCGCACCACCCCCACAGAGTGCCGAACAACCACACAGACACATCTTTGGTCCCTACTGTATGTGTAAACATCGATTCTCGTGGATATCTCCAGATTTTATGCATCCGTTTGGATGAAAATTACGCTTTAGGGTACGCCACTGGTAACTTCTCAGATGGTCAATTAGTATTTTTTCCATACTCCACTGATAAAATCAAACCAACTCAAGACTCGAATGCAACCGATAAACAAAACAGGCCTTGTCTGGAACAGTCTTAGTGAGCTGTCATAAATGTGCAGTTCCTAATTTTTGACTTGAAATTTACGGTCTTTGGACGGGTTAAAGGGGTGGAGGTAAAGAAATACTCCCAGCACAAAGCAGCAGTGACTTTCAGGAACCCACATCATATATAAATCCTTAACTGTTCATATAGAGGGATGACAAAAACATCCCAAATTCGACAACTTTTGGCTACAACAGTATGCGTCTTTCGAAGGATATAAATGGCTCAGTATTCGACCCCGCTATGGGTAGTACGGCGTCGTATAGTTCTGACACAGTTTGCTTAACTTTCAAGTAATACCTATGTGACTCTGACGTTTGGTCCCCAACGATTTTATATGCAGCTGTTCACATTTGTCAATGAAAGTTTGTCACTTTAATAGCAAACTGCAGGTATTAATGAAGGTTTTTGTGCATGTATAAACTTTGCAATATGAGCTTAAATGTAGCTCATTATACTGCGCATGGCTTCCATATAAACAGACTTCGTAAAGACCTGATTGATCTTATTTTTGCTCAAGAATTTAAAAATTTGTTTCTGATTAAAAACAATTTATCTACCATTCCTTTGTAATGAAAAGTGATGAGAATTCTTTGTGGGAAGGATATTATTGTTCTCCTAATGGAGAGGGGGAATGTTTACTCCCTAAAAGACAGGATGTCTTTCAAGAAGTATATATGAGGGAAACCTAATGAAGTACTGGATATTAATGCTGTTATTATAAATTCTGAATGAACTAGTTCTCCTATTAATAAGCTTAACATTAACTTCTTCCAACAGTAAAGTAATAGTAAACTAATTAGAAGAAAGAAAATTATTGTTAAAAGGACTGTTATTTATTCATCACCAAAGTAGAAAAAATCATTAATAAGTGGTAGTTTTTATTTCTTTAAGAGAAAATGAGCTGGTATTAAACAGTTTGCCATCCTCCCTCTCCTCACTTCATGAAAATATTAGATGTCTGAATGAGAAATGTGAAGTATTCATTTGTTTTTACTTACTTAGTATTTTAAACAAGATATTATCTGCCTAATCGATCATTACACTATTGAGAAGAATTTATCTTTCATGTATTTAGAGAACTAACATTTCCGCTAAATTTTTATTTACCAATACAAAATTAGCAGGTTTCTCTATCTTTGTTAGAACTGATATATCATATCATACTGTTACAGTTTCTGTATTTGTTTTAGGAAAAATATTGCTGCCCTGTGTGAGAAAAATAATCATGCAGTGTATCATGTCACTTTCATATGGGTATGTAGAACTCAAACTGGGAAATTTAAACGTTTTCTTCATTTATTTGAACTTATGTTAACTTACTTCTGTAATTCCAGGCCTGAATTAATATCCTATGGAATTACAAATGTCAATTTATTAATGGATTGTAATCGTAAGGTGAAAATATATTCTTGCTTGCAGACTCGCAACATGCTTAACCTTTTAAAGGCTAGCGGTTACCTTACGTACAAACAGTTTTAACATTCAGAAGTTCTACACAGTGCTCACATTGTGTTTTAAGTGTTTTATGTGGAGTTCAGAACAAACAGGAAATGCTAGCTTAACCATATCAACTGATCACTATTTATAAACGAGGTGGGGGTTTTTATTGAGCGGTACGCGCTAAGTCCTTACATAAAATAGCGTACTTTCCTTCTTTACATGGTTAATGTAAAAGTTATTCCTACCAGGATCAGGGATGAAACATTTTCGTCAATTCATAGTACGTTTATGTATTGTACAACAGTTAAGCTTTTTACTCTATCTACTATGTTTAGTCTGAAAATGAAGCGCAGTATTTCTTGTGCAGAAAATATTTATTTATAATAAAACTACATTGATTCAAAGAACACAGCCTATATATATGGCACTCATAAAAATATTGTTCATTATAAAAAGATGAAGCTTGTTAAAATATTTATTCCATGAAAACTACAAATGTTATTAGGGACATATATATTGCCTGTTAAGTATTCGTTGATGAAATTTGAATTATGTTTTACTGTGCAGTATTTTACTGTGAAGCGAAAAGAATTGGATGACTTTTGGTATATAAACACATTGTAAAAGAAAATGAAATCTATATAACCTGAGTAAAATAAGTTATGTCTGTATAGTTAAGTTACACTTTTTTCGGTATTTTACGATACTAAGAAATCTTTTTAGAATTGGTAAGTCAATGTACTTTAAATTTTTAAATTTTCTTCTAAGAACAAATACACAAATTTGAGAAATATTATAAAACGTGAAATGGCTAAATCAGGGAGTATTAAGCAAATTCCATTTCATTTAAAAAGTATAATTTAATTACTAATTCTACTCAAAATACAAGGGGCCTTAATCACTATTTCATAAAAAATTTCATAGTCTCCAAACATATGTGGCTGATACTGATTATGCCTTACAATTTTTACAGAACTCGTTTACACAAGGTTTTTCGGACACGACAATATTTCAATTATGGGAACTGAAAGAGTATGGTCTATTAATTCAATGAGTAATAGAAATTCTTCTGGTCATGGTGAAATTTCGAATTAAATTATAATAAAACACCGCCAATATTTAAGGAGAAACCTGTCTTTACTCATAACACTACAATGAGGTTAGGAAAATTCCAAATCATCTGAAATACTCAGTTTGATCTCGGTATGGAAGACTGGAGATAAATCGTTAATATGTAACTAGAGGCTGATGCTTTTATTAACATGGTTTTAAAAAATATATGAAATACTAATTTACCAAATATTCACACAGAATATACAGTGTTTCAATATAATAGTTCCTGAAGAGTTTGGTGTCAGGAACGGCCTGTCTACGTATAATGGCATTTACAAATTAATAGAATCAATATTTCGTATTTGGAATAGTAAATAAATTATAGCAGTAGTATACTCTGACGTGACCATGGTATGTGACTATATTCACCACGAAATTTTAAAAAGAAATCGGAATTTTTTGGTGGAAATGTATTACTTTTAAATTGGTTTGTTTCTTATCTTGATGGTATTAAATAGAATTCGACTTAAAACTCTCAAAATTCCCTAAATCTACAAATGGTGCGTTCTTGAAAGTAGAGTCACCCAAAATTCGGGTTTACTCCCTCCGCACATCAGTGTATATATTAATTATTTCTCTGTACTCATAAATAGAAATATGAATGTAGTAATATTTGCAGATGATACAAGTACCATAATTACAGCTGATATCAAGAATGAAATGACTGTTGTTCACAATCTTACCAAGAACCTTGTTTCTAAATGGTTTCAGGGTAATCGGCTCCTTTCAAATCCAGCAAAAACTGATGTACTTAACTTTAATTTAACTAAACAGGCTTATGTTGTAAATCTAATATACGGAGGGCATTTTTTACCTGAAGTGCAAACCCCAAAAATTCTTTGGTTTGCAAATAAATTGTCAAATATCTTGGACGTGTCAAGTTCCTTTTAATTAAATTTTCAGTTCTGTATATGTATTTTATTTATATCATGAATTGACTATTGATTCCACGAAGCTTATAGAACATGTTTATTTTCAATACATATTCAAATAAGGCAAGATGGTTTGGGAAGTTCATCTGACGTAAAATATTTTTTATTCTTCAAAATAAGGTACTGTAAGAGGCGGGCTTACCTCCAGTTAATTTGGGGGTTATTCCCTCTATTTTATGTAAGGAAAATTCGCCTGGTTGGTAGCGTAGATAGCAACATTACGGTTTTGCTTCACCAGCCAAGAATACTTGCTGACATTTTAATTCCCAGGATGGACGTCTGTGCAGAAATGACGGTGTTGACTAATGACTTGTTGATTAAACCAGGCTACTAACCATTTACTTACATAAACACTATAAGTACATCACTGGGTTAACTACTTAAGTGATTTAGAGTGAAATTGTGTGAAACATTGACTGTAGACATCACTTGACCTGCATCTTAGCTCTCTCTTTCAAAGTAGAATTCAGCATATGGAAGGAGCGGGTTGCTTTCTTGTGCCAATTGCCTTGCCAATTATATGTTCTAAGGCCCTCTTCATAATCTATTCGGTCTATGTTTCAAGTTTCGTTTTCTTTTTGTATTTCAAAGTAATTAAATACATCAAGCCTATACGGTGGGGCACTACCGCACATTACCCGTTAATTCGCCTAACTCTTCTGCCCCGTACACGCCATTAGGGTATATTCCCTTATTATGAAGGTCGCTTTGTGTGCAATCCGTAACACTGGAATATTAAATTGACGCTAAAGTACTTCACGTTGTAATGATTAACATAAATTTTTCTTATGTGTAAATTGTATTACTTATTGAAACAATAAAATATAGCGCAAATTATATCAGAGCACTGTAACAGCACCCTTCGATTATCTGCAGCGGAAGAAATGTCACCACACCAAAGCAAAATATCCCTTGTTATGTTTTCGTCAGCCTGATGTACTTCTAGCATCTTAAGGTGATGTCGACACCACACATGAGCTGCAGAGGGGGTACCCTGTTGTGCCACGCTACACGGTTTTGCCCCCTTTCCCCTATAAAGAATAAATTAGTTGTAATTTATTTATAATCCGTCATACTTTTCTTTTGTTAAACTTCATTAGCTACTCTACGTCTCAAACCATTTAAAAGGTAATATAAATTCTGAAGCATGCTGGATTATAATTAAATTGGAAGCACTACATCGGTATCTCTTCAGAATTTTCTTGGGGATAATCTAAAGAAAGAATACACGACGATAATAGTTGCCTTAAAATTAAAACCATCGGTGAAATACATGTTATTTATTGAATGCGGCAACAAGTACGTGAAATATGAAGGACAGCGTATATTTTATGTGTTAAATTCTTTGTGCTTTCCGTCCGTAAATTTCGTCTAAAGACTATGTCATTTGCTGCGATAATGTAGGGCCGATTGTTTGTGGTTGAATTAAACATGAATGTGGAGTTTTCATGGAATGATACTCAGTGGAAAAACCGAAGTACTGGAAGAAACCCCTTTCCCAATCACACTGTGTCTACCACAAAAACACGTTTACTGGCCTGGGCTATCCCTTGTTTTCATGGCTCAACACACCTAGTTGGCTTATGCCGCTTTGTTTTTAAGTTCTAGATCCCACACAGACACACAATATTCGGTAGGACTTCTCTGGACGAGTGATAAGACAGAGGCAGAGACCTATACCTGACAAAAAACAATACCCACAAGAGACCGACTTCCGAAAAACTCAACGGGATTCGAACCCATGATTCCAGAAAACAAACGGTGTCATAATCCTTCCGGGCGCATTGTGGACCTGTGGTGGATTCAGCCTCTTACAGGAATGAATACCAGGAATATTTCCTGGTGTGTAAAGAAGGCTGGTGCGTAGGTTATCAAACTTACCACCTTCACGTGCCGATTCTCTTGAAATGTCGGAGCCTCAAACTCCTTAAACCGTCTGTCATTGTCCAGGCCTGTAATTGCCTTGCCTTACCTTATTTCCACGGAGTGATGCTGCAACGTAACACTTCTGCACAAATCGCCCGTGATGGTCATTCTTTAGATAGTATATCTTAATGACAGGTACATAATCTCTTACACAGAAGGTTCTCTGAATGGCATCTATTGCTTCCTCTTTGAAGGTATATTTTCTTAAGGTATTCCGGTAGCAGTTTACGTTTTGTTCATCTTCCCGTCACTTCTGTTCTTCCATCTACCCTTCTTTCAATAACACCTTTTAGAAGTCTCGATGAAGCTGGACAAAGATAACATTGTTATCAAAATAAAAAAAATATTAAGATGCGGTGTATATTCGCTTACAAGGAAATTAAAATTTTTCCCAAAAAAATACTTCTGAAAATGTAACACCGACGGTTCCTGACATCATGGTATGTAAGTGATGGTGAACTGTTCACGAACTCTAAACACAAATTAATCACCAAAGGAAAAAGACGCTAAAAAGAAAAGGAAGAAAATCTGTGTCCATGATTATAAGACCTTTGTAGGCAAAGGGAAATTAAAACTAGTGAAAATCGTACCGAAACCGAAAAGAATGTTTATGGCGTTAGGTAGAGAAATGTGTATGTCATTCGGTCTACATTAGTTTCAGTTTTGAATTCAAAAGTGCTGTGTAACTTGCCACTCCTTCTGTAGTATGTCCTATTAGACAATCACAAAATGACATACATGCCTTTTACATAACAAATCGTACTCATAACCATTACCTCCACTGTCCACGTTGTGTAGGCAATATGAGTTGCCATTACTAATCTCCTTCGTGCTGTAGAATGCAGCTTGTAGTTCGATACAAATTGTGCTGTAGACTGCAATTTGTATTTCGATACAAATAAAGGGAAGACTGGAACAAACTCTCCCCATTCTCTGCACAATTCACAGATTCCTGTTACCAAAATCTACTTGACACCCAGTCAACCTGCAAGTATGCAGAATAAATGTGGTTCATGACAACCAAGAGTCCGTGCATCTGCCAACTAATATAATTAATAGTTCAGCTATATCAATAAATTCTGAAATGCAGAGTCGTGTGCAAGATGTAAAGATACATCGAATATTCTACTAAAGAGAGAAAATAATATTAAACCTACAAGGTACAAGCCTATAAAATCTTGGAAGAAAGAAGGGAAGTCATAATGTTTTTTAGGCATCTTGGTGTATTACTTCAAACAAATCCCATTACAGGCAAGAATATGCATAAACTAAGTATTTTAAATTTCTACATTCCTCTCATTTTTATATCGATGTATTCACTCATTACAGCATCCTTGTAAATTATAGCCTGTCACAGGCAATTGGTCCCAAATTTTCCATAATGTGCTGTCTAAAGTTGGTATGCTTGTAACGAAACAGGTCGGCGTTACGTGTTTAAAACTGACATGTAAGTAATAATATGAATGTGATTGGTATAATAACTTTAATTCTTTGAATTTAAATTATATTTTTTTTCTAAAAGATAAAAATATGAAGCACTGGCAAATATTTTAGTTTTGTTTAACACGACAGGAATTCCATAAAATGTTTGGCAAAGAAACTTATTTAAAATCAGAAGCATTTTTGTCACAGAAGCATTAAAAATTTTCCAAGCTTTCATGCTTCCAGGAATTTATTTTCATATTTCCCCAGTCTCTATTAGTTTCCAATACAGAGTGTGATGAATGAAAGTACCGATACTGAGAAATGATATACATATATTTGCACTGGTCACTTTTGTTTGTGATTGTTTGCTTGCTTCTCGCAATGATCTTTCGTGTTGTGGTAACCGCCAGTGTATGACTCAAATCTTGATGGAACTGGATTTTGAATCTCTCAGACACATTTTAGATATTTGTGATATGCTTCTTATGACATCTGACCTTCTGAGACTCCACGTTTTCTCACTTGACGACTTTGAATTTAGTGCAGAAAATGAACCTATTGTGCTGAATTATTGCTGTGGCGGTGACTGGAGTGGAATCCGCGGGAAAACAATGTGGCCTGACTAAACCGACGATCCAATAGACAGCATCATATTAAACTAACGTAAGGACGGACGAATCTTGTTAGCTGCAGCTTGTCCGAGTTTCCTTGGCCTCATCTTGGGTTTTGTAGTCGGCACAATGTACATCCCATAAACACGCAGTGGGCTGTAAATCCTCGATAAAAGTAAGAAATTTTAATTTGCTCACGTGTTAAAGTTCAAATTCTGCAACTAAACTGTCACATTGACGGAAAAAAACTGCACTGCTCAAATCGATACAGCTTCTGTGAGGGCAAAGTCTAGGTCAGGCGGACTGTTGGTGGACCCAAAACATCCAGCTTCCGCGAGTGGCTGAACACAGCAGTCGCACTCTGATTTATACCAACTGAAACTGGTGTGTTAAAATTCGTGTCACATCCAACAGGAACACCTTTTCATAAAACTATATGATCTTACCGGCAACGTGTCTCAAATAGTAATGCTTCTGGCATGCTTTCGGGAGGTCCTGCTTCGAATCTTGGTAGTGGCACATACTGTTGTGACTGAAAATTCTTTGGGTTTCCTCAGGTCCATCAGGAAAATTCCAAGACATTAAATTTAGCAAGCTAAGAAGATTTCCGACTTAAAAGTTTCAATTTAGGATTCACTAACATCCAATTATGGCTATTACTAGATACTGTCATTGCAGCTGGTCACGGCACTGCGATAAAAGCCAGAAGGTAGCCGGTTTGATTCCCGATGGAGTCACTGGGATTTTTCTTTGACTTAATTATTTCGACTGCGCTATGGCCCTGGGGTCGACTCTGCCTCTAACAGAAATGAGTACCAGGGGTATCTCCTGGGAGCTAATGGTGGCCCGTGGGTGCGTCTAACAACCTCACCACCTCCACGTGCCGACTCTCTTGAAATCTGGGAGTCTCAGCTTCCTGGAATTCTCAGGGCCTGTTCGGGGTTTCGTTAACTCTTTGATATTATAGCTGTATTAGAGGCAATACAACATTAATACATAGCTACAATTGTGGTTATGAAACCGACTGTTAAATGTTCTGAGCTACAATTAGAAAATAGTTCTTTCGCATCGATAAAATATTCAGTCTGCCCCCAATAGAAATTGCTTGATGACGCCTCTGATATTAATTCTTTGTACATCACAAAATAAATAGGTAATCCAGCGTGACAGCTGCATGAAGGACTACTGAAAACATATGTATAGACACAGACATAGGTCTGTCCATTGGAAGTGGACCCTGGAAGTGGACAGACCTTAGAGCCAGCAACGCCAAACAGAGGCCCGCAGCGTAAAAACTACACAAGTACACAAAACATAGCTTCGTAACGAAGAAGAATAAGAAGGAAAGGAAACAAGACCTAAAGTAACAACACAAGGAGGCACAGAATCACTAATACCGCACATGGCGTTCAAGAAAAACTTCAAAGAATACCCCTCAACAGAAAGCTGCTACACACACGCTGAAGAAGGGACAGGGTGCTCCACTACTGAAATTTTAATGAAGTTTTGTAAGTCTCCTAAGTTTTTCAGGTACTTTTATAATGTTTTCTAAGCAACCTTATAATGTTCCCACGTCTTTATAATATCTTATCGTAAATTTTAAAAGGACCAATTACTTCTAGCAGAACGAAATGTGGCTCCACACGTAGTAATTTCGGCTTATGAAATAAAAATTGAAGACAGCACATTCCAACCATACTATTCCCACCTAGGTAATCACACACTCTGTAACTTTCATACTTTCAAAAACTGTGGTAACATTCAATTTAAGTAACAAAGGTGAGGCCTCAAACTTTACATCTTCGTTTAGATTTTGTATTGTGTACCTGATGATGGCCACTCGTGGGCCGATACATGTAGTAACCACATGACAATAATATTAAAAAGGAAATTGTGATTGACTGAAAAAATGTTTAATTCTGTCTGATAATTGAATATGCCAATTATGTGAAATATCAAACGATTTGACTCATCATCAGATGTAAAGATATTGATAGTGTTTGTCTAAAATACGACATCCTCTATTCTTTTAGGTACGTGTCAACGTTTCAGCGCCACACTTTGCCTTCAGCGTCAGAGGTACTGCTTAACTCTCTTGAGTGGTATTCGGCTAAGAGAGTGTACAGTAACATAACCCACAATACCACAGTCTAAGGGGTATCTGTTTGGTCATCTTTTAATTCTCCGAAAAAAGGCATATGAAAGAGCTAGGCCTTTTAATAGTGTTGAAGAATTATACTTCGATTTTAAGAAGTCTTCTAAATTAAGACGCAGCCAACTTTCAAAAGAATGGTACGGTAAAATTTTTGGAAGAAAATACATTACATTCTCCCTAAAATATATAACTCTTTTAACGAGGCCACTTGTTCCTCGAGGAAAATTATTTCTTCCATACTTTCGGAGAGCGGCAAATACTATCACGAATTTAAGACGCAACGTAAATTCCAGTTCGGAAGATTTTGAAAAAAAATCTCGAAAGAACATAGCATTTTTAGGGGTATGTATCTATGTAATTTCGTAGGCGGTTACCAACATTTTGGGGCAGACTTTCCCGAACTTGACGATAAAATGTAATTCAAATTGATGTTGATATTCGGCAGATGGCGAACATTTTTGGAAAGGTGTGTGTGGAATCAGCAGCTTTTCAACTTGAGCGACTTGTAACAGTAAATTTTCATCTCATTTTTCAGAAATGAAGAAATTTTGAATGGCGTTTGTATCCTTTTACGTTAATATTATATATTATGATTAATTACTTATGTAAAGATGTGTAATGCCACAATTATAAATTTCTTCATACGTAATCAATTGTACAGGCGGATGACATTAAAACATATGTTACGTTACTATATGATGTTGCGTTAAGTATGATACGAATCATTTACTGATCCCCTAAAGTATTCGGAATTCACGTCTGACAGTAAAGCCTATCTCAGTCACAATGTTGGAAATCTTAACTTGAAATTCATTAAGTCGCTGACGACCTTTCATCAGGCCGCGTCTCGTGTAATTATGTCATTAATATTTGCTTAACGAGAGGCTGCGTGATTTGCACTGTTCGTCAGGTATCATTAAGGTGATTATTTCAAAATGGGCTGAGACTGTAGCGCGTATCGAGGACAGAAAGTGGATACAAGTTTCAGAGTGCGAAATGTGAAGGGCGGGCACCACTTTTAAATCCTAGAATAAATGTTGAAATAATAAGAAGGTGGGTAAAGAAATAGAAGAGTAGGGCGTGGAGTGGATTCGTCTGGCACCGGATGGAGAAAAGTGGAAGATCCTTGCTCAGAGGTGAACGGAACGTCTCTAATCTTAATCCAAGGCTTCCTAAGATTCCTTTGTTTGTTATAAGGAAGGTGAAATAGACTAAATCACGTGAACAGAGCCCTATAAATCTTCTGTTATTGCATTTTAGAAATGAAATTGCAAATGCAAAAGGACCCGTGCAGAAAGTGTTCTTAGAATTTACATACCAGAGTTGAGTATCTGCACGAATTTTGAAACTGCACTTCAGAAGGCAACATAAGAAAGAGCCGTGCGTTAATAAAATAAAACAATTTTCTCTTATTCAGTAGTACAATGTTAGTAGCCCAGTGTTATCCGCATAATGTTAGCACTACAGTGTTAACAACACACTGTTATTGGCAACGGAAATCTATTTTTTGGAATTCTAAATTTCATTACCATTCTGAGCCAAACAACTCCAGCACCCACCCCAGTATCCCTTTTACTTATGCTCTCGTATTTAGTGTGTGCTTAGGTCTCTCAAGTGGCTTCTTGTCTTCAGGGAGTTGGAATAAAAATTGCGTGTTTTTCCCATGTTTCTGATTTATGTTACAGACCTTGTCCATCTTGTTCCCGTAATTGGATGACTGTAATCATAGTGAGCACGCACTGTCTTCTAGCACCAAAGTTGTTTGTGGGCGAAACTATACTTTGATACCCTTGTATGCCTTCATGGCATTCTACCGTGTGTAAAAATGTTAGGGAGAATCATGGCCGCAAACGCCTACGTCAGTGAAGTTGGGTTCCAAGGATTGTTATATTTTGTTTTCCTTAATATATATGTGCACTTGAAGGAATGTTCTTGATGCTGTCAACCTGTATTTTCTGTCATTTTCCGGTCAGTTGCTTTGCGTGAAAATGTATAATTAAGCGTATATAGACCTTCTGAATCTCCTGTTGTTGCGCTGGCTCCTGTACTCTGACAAGGTTTTGGAAGTGCTTCCATTACGCTACAGGAATAAAACACACTACTGATAATTAAGGTGGTGTACATAAAACTGTGCAGGATATAATTCTGTTTCATTGTTTATAACAGAAATAAAGTCAAAATCCTTTGAAACACGGCTAAATTCCATTTATTATTCCTTCCTCAGGATGTTTTAAACATAAATTGTGGAGCAGAGGATGACCTGAAATTGATTGAAACATGTAGTTCTGATTAATAAATGGAATTTGGTTGTGTATGGAAGGATTTTGACTTTATTTCTGGCGTACGTACGGCTTTTCTTTGCTACGTTGTCAGAGCCTGATGATGGCTTCTATATTTTAGCTGTAACATGTTGCATTCAGACATAAAACATAGGAGAGTTGGTGTGATCAGCTGCTGCTGTCCATACTTCTGTGTTATGCTGTGCTGTATGTGTGCACTTGTTTACCCTATTCTCACCTTATATTAAGCTAAACTCATTAGACTGATGTATTGCCATTTCACTGCCGAATGTGTTACTTAATTTCCTATACAGTGAACAGGGAATATATGTCTTCCTGTAACCATGACGAAGCAGTGAACATCTTGTGCAATGCTGGGTACCTTTTGATCTTAAAGGCAAAGCATTACAGGGCAGCCACACCTTTTCCGCAAAAGAAAGTTAACATCATGAAACAAATTTCCAATCCTTGTTTTGATGTAGAGTTAAACCCGGTTAAAATGTCATGAAATAGACTGAATATTTTGTGTCGTTATAAAAAGTGTTCTTATAAGCGAGGTCTATAATGTTATGGTTAACAGCGAGGAATTTATTGGTACCATAAAATATCTGATGTTATAGGTGAGATGTCCCATAAACCCGTGTCAGTATAACCAGGTTCGACGGCATTATACTGATTAATAGTACCGGAATAGTACAGTCAGCACAGAAATTGGAGAACCAAGGAATTGTGGTTCGAATCCCTGCAGGGATCAGGGATGTTCCTCATCATCAATGAAAACCAGGGGCGTTTTCCGCCAGGAATAAAGCAGCTGGATTGTGGAACTCTCCACCAGTGTTTAAGAGTGAGTAGAGCTCTAACTCCACTCTCCCACATATTTTCATGGCTTGCACAAAGACAAAGTTACATTTAGACCTTCATTATTCCTTTGTGTTTATTGAACTATGGTGGATGTTAATGCAAGAAATTGCACAAAGTTAAGCGGTGAAGGGCATCAGTCAAAATTAAGTTTTTTAATATTATTATATAAATTCAATGCAATGTATTTTCGTTTAAGTAAAAAACAAGCTATCATGAAGCTAAATTAGAATACCAAGGAAGGTATCAATATTAATATTGAGGAATTGTTTCAAGATCATCTATTTACGTGATTAGAGTTTACAGAGTGTATTTTCCCTGGTGTGAAAGATGTGTGCAGCAAAAGTTAGATTTTTACAATGTCGCACTAAGTAAAAGGAAGGCCTGCCTTATGATATGATGGTATTTTGCTGAAAGGCTTGAACAATTGTAGGACAACTTCTCAGTGCATTTGGTCAGCCTGTCAATTTGGAGACCTCGAAGTATTGCTTACTGTCACACTCTAGTGTCAAAACTTTTGGTTCTACATGTTGATATGAAAGTTTGATATTACCATACAGCTTAAAAATTATCCGCAGATGTGTAACAGGCGTGGTGCTTTTGTTCTTTTGTTGTCTGTACATTTTAAATTCCCACATGATTTTAAAAGGTCTCAAAATGCATGTCTTTTAAATGTGCTAATCCATGTTCGCATAACACATTGTAAAGTTCAGCCTCACATTGGAAACATATTTATATTTGATTATAATCGTTGTATCAACAAGGCCAATATATCACAGACAGGGATATACATAGTGTTCAAGTTTAGATCTGTGGTTTTTCTTCGGCCCCAGCTCACACCTTACAGGAGAAACAGTGTGTGTCAGTTATACGGACCAGTAACGGCGAAGAAAATTAATCCCAGTAAAAGCAAGGCAGTTAGTTTCACGGGAGCCCGAGTGAAGAACCACTAATTATTCATTAGGGAACCAAGAAATTATGGAAGCAAGCAAGTGTAAATACTTGGGAATAATTTTACACAGTGATTAAGTTGGGCTGATCAAGTTATTTACAGGTGAAAGAAGCTTGGAAGACACTACATTTTAAAATGTGTATTCTCAAAAAGGGAAATAGTAACAATAAAATTTAGCCTACATATCACTAGTGTGTCCGAGTCTTCAGTATGTGGCTGCGTGCTGGGATATTTACAGGGAGGGACAAATAAATGCCTTAGACCGGGTGCAAAAGAGAGTGGCTAAATTTGCACGTCATATGAACGATTCAAACTGGGAAACCTTGGCAGAGAATAGAAATATAACACACATATGTGTTGTCTTAAAACCTACATGGAAAAATGGGCTTAGAAGGCTATATGTGACAGATTATAAAAGCCAAACTATGAGCAGGGTCAAAAATCAGGAGCAGAAAACAAAGGAGAGATATCGGAAAATATTCTTCATTAAAAAAGGACCATCTATCTCTGGAACCAGCTACCTGCAGGTGCTTTAGGGTCTCTTCCCTGTAAACCAAGTAATTTTAGGAAGAAGGTTGGAAAATGATAAAGACGTTAATTACACGTTTCTTTGCTTCCAATCAAAGTTAAACTGGATCTATAAATTCTATTTCTAGATGTGACACTGAATTAATTATCACTTTTCGCTTGTATTATTTCGAATGTGTCCGACCACCAAGAAATACAAACACCATCTCTCGGCGTCAGCAACCACCGGCTGTTCCCCTAGTTCAAATTCTTCCGGGTCTCAATTTTTCCTACATCTTCTAATTGGCCATACTAGTATCTCGACTATCCCTAATAGGTCAAAAAGTTGAAATTTTAAATTCTAAATTCCCATTGGCTGACTGTGACGTGATATTCTAACTGTGACTCAACCCGTGTGAACCCCGTGCTCTAATAACGTTTAAAGTGGGCATCTGACTTAGTTACTTTCCTACCAGACGAGTTATGATGGGCAAAATCTGTCAACTTCCCAAATTTCTGTAGCTGCAAAACACTTCTAAATATGATGCAAGAATATACTTCTCTGCTGGAACTATGTCTGTAGAGACATTATTCCAATTCATTCGAAACTTTTAGCAGCACATCCAGCTGAAGTCATTTTGTTCCACAGATCGGAAAAACTGCAAAAAATCTTGCTTTCCTGACATGCTAATTTGGATGAAATGAGTTTCGTAAAAAATTTTTATTAAAATTTGAATGTAGGACTAAAGCTGGTAAAACGTCGTATTCATGCCCATTTGTGTGTAAATGTAGCACTATATTCCTAGTAATGAAATAATAATAAAATAACGCAAATGTTAAGCTTTGTTTAATGCTGTCAATAGATATAGTATCCTTCACCTTCCCTAAAAGTATTAGAATCTTCACAATGCTGCGTTAGGCTTGGACCAATCCAGTTACACATGATCTTTTCTTCCCTCCTGTGCAAGTGCTAGGCTGATTTAAACTATGCGTTTTGTAACTCGATTCCAATTATTAGTGTCGAGATGAATTTTGTAAAACATTTTTTATCCGATCGAAATTGTACCTACTCTACTGATCGGAATTGTACCTGAGGTAGAACAGAAGAAACAAAATACTTTACACACAGGCAGCAAGAGGTTAATATTTTGCCACAAAATCACAAACAAGATTTTCTTCAAGTTCGGAAACAGAAGGTGGTGGTCCTCAGCGGTTAATACTGGGATCATTATTATTCATTTGTTATGTAAATGATCTTCCTTATGGCTTATCCCTACGCTAAACCTGTAATTTATGCGGATGACTTGAGCTTGTTAATCACCACAAAGTATCTGGATGACCTACAAGCAAAAGTTAGCTCTATACTACACCTTGCTAATGAATGGTTTTCAGCTAATGGGCAGGGCTTAAATGTAAATAATAAAGTTAGTACTAACCATCTCCAAAATGATCAGTCCCAAATTACTTATGAAAATATATTTTTGGCAGCAGCTACTAACGCAATATTTCTTGGGTTAGAGTTAAGCAAAGATATTAACTAGAAGAGCCATATTGTAAAAACTCTGCGAAAAATGAGAAGCGCATGTTACGCAGTTACATCCCTGTCCCACTTTAGTAGTTTGACTACGCTCAAGACGATTTAGTTTGCTTACTTTCACTCAATAATGGAGTATGGTTCTATATTTTGGGTTAATTCAACAGAAAGTGAAGGAATTTTTTCAGGTAGAAAAGGCAATATTCAGAATTATGACTGGATTTGAATCTAGAACTTCTCGCAACCACCATTTATACCATTAGACGTTAATGTAACCTTCCCAATGCATACTGTCCTCAATGAAATTTCTATCATATAATTTGGAAATGTATACATGTAACTTTTCACTTCATGATATTAATACGAGAAATAAACTCCAATTGTATAAACCCATAGTTAATTTTACACTATATCAGAAGGGAGTACACTATATGAGTATAAAGATTTTTTAATTAGTTGCGTGAACACATTACAGAATTAGTACAGGACAACAACATTTTATATCAACTTTGAAAAAGTACTTATTTAATAGATTCTATTATTCCCTTGAAATATACTTTAATAATGAATACTTATATGAGATGAGGCATCATGATATTTATTGTATTGAATTATGTCTTTATTGCTGTAAATGTTTTAACCAACCTTTAAGAATGACCATTAATTTTTATATGTTTGAGGACATGTTTCATACCCAGATGCCCCTTATGGGTGCTTTTATGGATCAACGAATTGTATTTGCATCTGTATCTTTCAGAGAAACACAAAAGTTACTTACAGATTCAAGGACAAACAGCAATGTCCCCTTGTTTCCCCTTCCTCATCACATTTCAGTCTGCCTCGATACAGCACAAAGCCTGTGTCACTTTACTTTAAAGAAGAAACTGTATCTCTCCTGCATAAGTATGTTTAAAAATATTCCATAAAGGACACAAAGAGCTATATTTCATTGGTTCACAGCTACAAGGTATAAATAAGTGCTCAACATGTTAATACAATACAATAACGCCATCAACAAGAGAAGGTAAAATAGATAACAGTGTAAAAATACCAGTCAGTGTAATAACTTATTAGTGTTTTATAATTGTTTTATATATATACAGACATATATATTCACATAAATCAAATGCAGGTTTCAATGTATTAGAATCTTCGTCTCTGTATGGTATGTCACTTATATATACAAAAAAAGACTCCAGTTTTGTCTCTATCCATGAAGAGGTAATTATGGTAACAAAGAAAATCTGAGTCCTTTATGACACAGTACTCACTAGCCCACTATGAAGTGTAGTGTTCATGTTTCAGATAAGATAAATTGAATGACTTTTATCATTTTTACAGGATAATGTTAGAGGAAAGTGCCTTGGTCTCCAAAGTACTGAACTGTAAGAATCTCATCTGACCCTAAGAAGAATAAATTGTAGATCAGAAACGACAAGCTTAGAGAAGATGTTTGCTGACCGTTACGATCGAACAGCCTTTAATTCAAACACAGCACCTTTACGTCAGTGTGAAAGTTCTAGATTATATGCAAGTAGACTATATATTTGCGCAATGCAAGAAATACATACAAATATAATTTTTAATGTTTAGGTAAATTTGAAGAACTAGTCAACATGTATTTTTGAGACCCAAAAAATTTTTCATTTATGTTCAATTCAAACTTTTAAAGTCTTCCATTATTTATAAAGCAAGAGACTGTGCAAAAGCACAGAAATAAATGTGCAGTATACATCCCCATTAGTAACAAATGAAAAGTGAAACCATAAAGTTGTAACTAGGACCATTGTTTACGGTAGCCTACATGACTACACTGAAAGATTTCTATATTGGAATGAAGTGTAAGTAACATTGATTCTTAATACTGTATATATATAATTTCAAACGATCAGTAACATATTGTGCATGGCCGGAACAAAACTTTCTTCATTTACGTTCTTATTTTTTGGATTATTTCTTATATATGTCCTCCGAAAAATATGCAACAAAACTCTGCAATATGAATAAATAAGAGTAAATACTGCATCCATACATACGTATACACACACGTTTCATTGATCTAACATTCGTCCATCAACAAGTGAATATGAAACACGTCAGGAAATGTAGGTTGCAAAAAGAAACTGAGTCAAAAAACATATTAAAGGAGAAAATATATACACAGTACACGTTGGAGAGACAATAAAGTAAATACAGATTCTAACATAACAAATAGAAGATATGAACTTAGGAGTCAATATAAAAGAACTACAAAATTTAACATTTGATTAAAAACTCTTCTATAAAATAAGAAGAGCTAATAATTTGATACAAAAGCTTCTGTAGAAAAAGAAACATGTGTAACAAGATAATTTCTTAAAGGAGACTTGAAAAGTAGCTTATCATTATTTAGTCTAGAGATTCTAGGTAACAATTTCTGGAATATCTTAATAGCAGAAGAAGTAATATCTCTCTGGATGGCAGAAAGTCTAACTGAAGGTACGTGTAATTGATTCTTATATCTTTTGTTAATATCATAAACAGAGCAATTAGTTTGAAAGTAATTTTTATTATCAGCAAGGAAAAGCATTAAAGAGCAAATATACAAGCTTGGAATAAAATGTACAAAATCTTGTATACAAGGCTTTTACCTTGCATAATTTTAACCTTGTTGTAAAAGAATAAGGTGTTCCCTCCATGTTTTCTGTGAAACCTGGTGACGGCTGTGTTTCGCCGAAACCAGCAGCTCAATAGACTTAAAATAAAGACAAGAAACGAGGTCCGTCGTGACTAACTTCCTTCAAGGAATTGAAGATTTTGTAACCCCTTCTTGCCTTCAGTTCCATGGAAGATGGCAGAACATGAATTTGCCAGGCTCAGTACTAACAAGAGGGGTGCTCTTCTACTTTTAACAGGTGTGGGTTTATAATATGGGGTTTCATTTCTGTAAGACTAGATGTACTAAAATGTACATGTATGTTGAAACCACTGGAAGAAGAGCTCAAACGAATCTGTATAATACTTAAAACACTATATCGATAAGTATATGTGAAGAATTGGAGACCCTGCATCTTTTACAGAGGCAACCGTGCAGGACAAAATAAAAACATGTATATGGCCCAGTTTTTAATCTCATTCACTGCATCAGGACGGTTCCTTAAAATACACCATCATTTCTGTGAACATGGCCATTCATTTATGCTGTGTGTTTGGACATTTGCTCAGACTTAAAAGATTAAGCTCAGAGAGGAGCTTTTTTTGGTACCAGAAGAAAGGACTGATATTGTCTCATCTGTTTCGAAGAAGTTTTTCTTTCTGTGAGTGGACCAGGGCATGATACTCGACTTCAAGAAGCATCTGCAGCCATTTTTGAAGAAAATGATCAAGAATAAAACCGCTTGATTCACTATAAGCCGATATTGGAACATGGTTTATGAAGGAAGAGAAACCTATCTAGCCACTCAACACCGTAATATGGTTTGCAGCAAGTTCTGCCTCTTCAAGACAAAGCAGAAGGGTCCAAATTTTGAAGCACCAAAGCATACAAAGGTGCACTGCCTTTTAAAGAAGTGTGATGATGTCATAAAAATGGCCCACAAATATGTATCGCCTGTTCACTTGAAACGGTGAAACAAGCTATGGCTACACACAGTAGTTAAGTCAAGACAGGCACGCTAAGTGAGGTGTCATACCATGATGAAGGCTGATTTCAGGAAAAATTACGATCTTAAACTGCCATATGTCATATTTTGTTATCTTATTTCTCAAATACTGTAACTTCATGATGATTATTAAAGTTATAACTATCCACTAGCATAATTTTTTATTCAGAGTTCTTTGAGAATATTTTTGAGTGAAAAAACTAAATATAACGAATATAAATTTTTCTATTTTTTTCATATTTGCGCATAAGCCACAGGCTTGAAATTCGTGATATGATACACATTTAGGAGTACTTTTAACCTGAGTGACAATATTTGATGGGGCGCATGCTTAAATCAGTGTAAAAGGTTTTGGTCATTTTTCCCAAAAACTGACATTCATTATTCTCCAGTTCTTACAATCATGTCTTCATTTCCTGTGGGCTTGGAATTCTAATTATTTATAGAGAGACATACCGTATTAAGTGGGTCCCTGTCACCATGTCATGGCGGGTCCTCGAGTTGCAGATGTAGGAACCGCCTCCAGTTATGGAGGGAAGCTGAGAATACATTGAATAAGCAGTCGCGGACAGCAGACAAGGGGTGGTCATCGAGGTTGGGGTTGGGAGAGTTGAATGCTCACCGTAAAAAGTATGAAATTACGAAACATGGACAAGCCTCGGACCTGGACCGTTTCCTTGGTAAGACCCCAGCCAGGGAAAGGGATAAGAGTTTTTGAACATGGAATGTGAGGAGCCTCTAGAGTTCCAGGTCACTTATGACAGTGGGTGATAAAACAGATTGTAGTAACTATCGACGCACATCATTTTTGTCGACTACCTACAAAATTCTATCCAACTTTATTTTGTAAATTTCAACTCCATATGTAGAAGAAATTATTGTGGATCATCAGTGTGGATTTCGACGTAACAGGTCAACTACTGATCGTACGTTCAACATCCGTAATATACCTGAGAAAAATGGGAATACAATGAGGCAGGGCATCAGATATTTATATGATTCAAGAAAGCCTATGACTCAGTAAGGAGGGAGGTATTGTATAATATTCTCATTGAGTTTGGTATCCCCATGAAGCTAGTAAGGTTAATAAAAATGTACTTAAGTGAAACGTATAACAGAGTTCGGGTAGGCAAACATCTGTCTGATACGTTTCCTGCTAAGAATGACTTGAAACAAGGAGATGCTCTGTCGCCATTGCTTTTCAACTTTGCTTTAGAATATGCTATTAGAAGAGTTCAGACAAACCAGGAGGGCTTGAAATTGAATGGTACACATCAGCTTCTGGTTTATGCTGATGATGAAAATATATTGGGCGGAAGGATATATACCATAAAGAAAAATACAGAAGGTTTAATGAATGCTAGTAAGGAGATTGGTCTAGAAGTAAATGCTGAGAAAACTAAGTACATGGTCATGTCTCGAAATCAGAATGCAGGACACAATAACAACATAAATATATATAATAAATCCTTTGGAAAGGTGGAAGAATTCAAATACTTGGGAGCAACTCTAAGGATTTGAAACTCCATTCATGAAGAAATTGATTGTAGTCGGGGAATGCTCCCTATTATTCGGTGCAGAATCTTTTGTCTTCCAGGCTGCTATCAAAAACAGAAAATTTAGGGCATATACAACTATAATTGCACCTGTTCATTTTATGGGTGTGAAACACTGAGGGAGGGAAAAAGATTGAGCGTGTTCGAGAATAGGGTGGTGAGGAGGATATTTGGGCCTCAGAGGGACGAGCCGACAGGGGAGTGGAGAATACTATATAACTAGGAACTGGACTTGTATTCATCACCAAGTATTGTTCGGGTAACCAAATCGAGAAGAATGAGATGGGCGGGGCATGTAGCATGCACGGGGAGAAGAGCGGTGCATACAGGATTGTGGTTGCCCGACCCGAGGGGAGGCGATCACTTGGGAGACCCAAGAGCAGATGGGATGATTGTAATAATACGGATCTTCAAGACGTTGGATGGGGAATGAACAGGATTGAGCTGGCTCAGTATAGGGACAGGTAGTGGGCTCTTATGATGAGGTAATGAACTGTCGGGTCCCATAAACTGCGGGAATTTCTTCACATGCTGAGAAAATGTTATCTTCTTAAGAAGGCCTCTGCTCCATGGAGTTAGTTAAGTGCATCGAGACCGAAAGAGATCAATCACACTACTATTCTCTTCTAAAACAAGAAACACATAATAGCCTGAGACTCCAGTTTAGTTCAGAGTACACAGAACATAATGACGTTCCAGTTCAACACAGCCATATCTTGCTCCTCTGGCAGTGTGACATAAGAAAATTGAGAAACTGTATAGCCCAGCATTCTTCATATATTTTCATATATATCCCAACCTAAAGGCGATAGGGTTGGTTAATTACTTTACCTGTCGGCAACCCTCCTGTAACTTGAACAAGTCCAGCCTGACGGCGTTCCAATTCCTAAACAAATATGTCTTATTACATTGCGCGGGGATAAAGTAAAGAATGTTCCATTGATGCAGAAGCCGCCACCCCTCTGAAAGGGACGGTGAGCTCAAATGTAGTTGCGTTCGTCGCTTCATTCTTAGCTGCACTGAACGGAAAATGGAGGCAAGTTAAATTATTGTACTAAGTGGTGGCCATGGTAACAATCAGAGGTGCCCGTAATTTACGGTTAAAGTGTCCAGCGTGAGACGGCCGCGGACTGAACGGAACCTACTAACATATATTATGAAAAATTAAAAAGAGATTGCTTGTATTCCCGAGAGGTGAAACCCGTACCCCTGCAGCCGCAAAATTTTAAAACTGCCTTTTCTTCAAATTTTTGGGAGGAGCAGATATTCTAGTTTTAGTGACTGCCATTAACCACACGAAATTAGAAGAAGTCTCAACTCCCCCAAAAATCATTCTGTTACTCACATTACTGCTAGAAAATCGACCCACGAAGTCCATGAATTTCTTGGAAAGGTCGGTCAGATGCCTATAAATTGAACTCAGTTAACTGAGCCGGCTTACTCACCTCACACAATCTTACACCGACGTAGGCGCAACTGAAGGTCTTTATCCATCCCCTTCCACAGGAAAAAAGAACTCTACTTGTTGTCTTAAGTACCTCTGAATGTCTCCCAGCTGGGGATCTGTGAAACTAATAAAAAATAATTTCAAACTTAGCAGCCGGTACCACGATTTTGCGAATCTTATCTTATAGCCATGCAGCGCAAAAATCCCTTGCGAAAGAAGTATGGAGGACAGGGTTCCTTCTTCTCCAAATTCTGGAATATCTGTAATAGCTCCCCATTCTGCTTCTGGATTGTCGAAAAATCTTGGAAAACTAGAGGAAAAAAGTGATATGTATCACGGATGGAAAGTATAGGTGTTGGAACATACAGGATATTCCATCAGCTAGAATATTTTCGTTCCGTCTTACTTGTTGCATCTTGAAAGTAACGAAGAAATCGTAACCAAATAAAAGGTCAATTTTACGAAGTTGCCTTGGATGTGCTAACAGTTATGACAACGCATGATTAAACGTTTAGAACAAAAAACTCAGAACTACGCTATTGGTCTTCTACAACCACAACCCTGTTGCAACGAAACAGTCGGTTCCGAGAGACTACGGGTTAAGTTTACAAGGTAAAAGGCATTCAAAACCAACCATAGTTAAACAGGGAACATGGAAATGGCCTAATTTAGCAGATCAAAAGCGTGTTTATACTCCGATCCGCATATAAATTCTACACGTTTCTGCTTATTGTGTTAATTTGGGTGTCAATCACAGCAACAGTTGGTATGAATTTATGGTAGAAGCTAACTATACTTTTAAACAGCCAATGCCTTTGGGATCCTTCCGAAAAAGAAAATAGCGGATGGCTTGAGGACCCTCCGGCTGAATCGCGACTACCAATGTGGACGCCCGATGTTCCAAAAAGGAAATACCTTCAACGGCCAGGGCCATTTTGGGAAGATGCACTCATGAAAGCAGACGTAATTCTGTAATTCTCTTACCACGATCCCATTGTGTGAAGTAATTTATTAAAACAACACGGTAAGAATAAACACTTTCGCCAGCTGTACTGTTATCAACTGGCGGTAAGTGATCCCATGTGAAAATTGAGTCGTTATTCAAAGAAGAGAGGTATTCTTCCCCTAAATTTGGGAGTCAAATTTATACCTAACTGTGTAGAGGAACCAGCGACAACTGCATGCTCGAATGTACAGCACTCCAATATCCGTATTTGTCACCTCATTTTTCACGGCTCGATCTTCCAACAGATGTGACGAATAGGAATTTGCCTGCCGTTCAATCGATTCCACACGTAAAATCAGCTCCCTTACACCGGGAACAGACATATTCTTTGGAATATAACCCTTCTTAGAAAGTGCAGTCATCCGAATTACAAAGTGAAATACTCGAGTACGGACAGGAGGAATGGAGGAACCCAGGATATGGTGCAGATATCTCTACCAAAACCTTGAGTATTTATATAATACCCACAGTAAAACCCTCGTATTTTTCCGAGCTTGAGTCCCCTAGGTTTCCAAGATGGGCAAGAGAGTTTCTGTCATGACGAAGCAAAATATTTTTCTCAATAAATGAACTTAACCCGTGATGTTAAACCACAAGGTAAGCAGGTCATAATTTATTTCCTCCTTCAAGTATCGTTAAGATTCATGCTCTTCCACAAAACCAACCAAAACCTCAACAACACAAAATAAATATTTCGACTTTTTCCACAATCGTTATCCTAACCGCAGTAAACTGCAGTTTACAAGACATAATATACCTCCTTTGAACATAGCTTCATAACACTCAAAGAACGAAAGATAACGCTCCAACTTTACTTGAAAACCCCTCTCTTTGCTCTCGCTCATGGGATAGAAGCACTAGGGAAATGCAAGTAAACATCATTTCTCCGAATTTCGGGTTTAACCTGTGAGTAAGAAAGGCACACAATACAGAATAATAAAGATTTGCTCACACTATGACTAATCAAACTCAAACTCATAATTCTTAAGCACACAAACACAAATTGATGTCATTATGGTACAAAGAAAAGAAAGGCTTATTTAAGTAATCACCGTATAAAGTCAAGCTAAAACAAAAATCAAAAGCAAGGCGCCGAAACTGACCTGACTTTACTGCTTCAGGGCAGAACGAAACTGAATTTAGTACTAGCTGCAGAGACGGTATTTGGCTATAGTGCTCCTTTCCGCAACACTTACGTGAATCCCAAACCGAGGTCTACATCTTAATGGACGAAGAAAGAAGTTTGAAAGGGGGAGATAAGATAGCTGTTGGTGGGTAAACAGGTATGGTGACGTGGAGTCTTTGCCATAGTAACTAGCCACAGTACGGTCCGGCTTTCGCATATACTGGAAATAATATACAGTATGTACAGTAACACTTTTCCAATATGATATATTCAAATACAAAATTACAACATTAAAAGGCTCTGCTACACGAATGGATTTACACATATTTAATTACATTAAAACAGAAAAAGTATTCCATATTCAAACATAAGCTCCATATTGTCTGTCAATAATTCACATGAAATCACTGAGAGTTTCGATTTGCTAGCGCCTTGTAATAAAATCAATTGCACAGACGGATATTTTGTTCAGACAGGCTTCTCACCTGCCTGTTTATGTCTGCCCTTGAGAGGGGTGTACTTTTTCTTTCTGTAACCATGCCACAGGATTTCAATCATAAAAAAAGCAAGTGCCAGTACATATCCCGTCAGCAAGAGATAAAACACGGTCTGCAGTTGTTTGATGCTGTAAGCAAAGGACGTGTCATCGAATGTATAAGAGTCAAATTCTGAATCAAATTTTTCTTTTTCAAAATATCGTTCCTTTAATTGCATAAAAATTCCCCCCTCTACTATGTGACCTATGGCGTCATTTATGTATTCCAATAGAGGGTTTTCCTCGTTAACCGAAAACACAGCGCCAAATTTTCCAACAAGACCATCTTCCAGCTCACATAATAAAGGTCTGTTCTTTTCATCTGACCAATTTCTAATTTTGCGATAACCTTCCATTCTGAAGTCGTTTATAATTGTTGAAATATTGTAATATATAGCTGCCCATTTGAAACATGAATCGTAGTCAGGGCAGCGAACAGCGTCTTTGAGAATAGCTAAGTCAACAGAGTTGGAATTGTTGGCATAAAATATTTCACAGCCTTCAACGAAGCCAAATTTTCTTTCAGATTTTAACATTCCATCTAGAGTTTTGATTGGCTCCTCGTAACCTGGTTCGACAAGGTACGAGGCGAGGTAAGCCTGGAACACCGTGCTGATGGCGACAGAGTAGCACACCCAGCAAAAGAAAAACACGCGTAGTGGTGCCGTGCGCGGGTGCATGTTTACAGACACGGAGAGGAAGACAGCTACGATATTGGTGGTGATACTTAAAATATTACTGTAAGTCTTGGATTCGTGTAAGTTTAATTTGTGTGTGCACTTTGAAATGCAGCGGACTATAAAGACAGCGAAGACCAGTGACAAAACCAAAGATGTCCAGACGTCTAATGAAAATATTTTGAAAAATCGCCTCCACCGTGCATGTTTTACAGCACACGGTGTGTACCAAACAAACCGAACAGAGAGATAACTCCGTGTAAATTTATATCCCTGCTCTGAAATCAACGCATCATAACCCCCGATATATAACCAATGACTGTTGTTACGATATTGCGTATTGTTACCATCAACAATAACCAATGACGCATTAAGAGACTTTCCAATTATCCTTAACAGTTCAATTTCTAATCCATCCTCGTATGAATCATAATAGTAAGAATCGTTAAGCCAAAACCGTTTAGGCGGATTCACAAATGGCTGATATATGCGGACATGCACTCTTATTGGACATCCGTGCAAATTCTTAATAAAATGTCCTTTAAATATGTCGTTTCCCCTGATATAGCTAAAATTTCTTATGGTGAAGACTTTGACGGGTACAGTGCCTTCAGCTGGGTCACACCGCTGCGAATTCTTATAAGGGAACCAAGTTTGTATTTCCATGTGTGTGTCTTGTGTTGAATGAGATGTATTTTGATCAGACTTCTTACCTCTGCCTTCACTGGACTTCTTGAAGAGAACAAGGGCTTTCACAACTCCATGAGACCAAAATTCATTGAGGATAGCTCTTGAAATAAGTGTGGTGTAAAAATGAGGGCAATCTGACATTACACTAACAAGAAATTTGGCTCGTGGATTCCACGATTCCCACGTGTTACCGAAACGCAATATTGACAGCTGCTGCCGGAAACCTGAAATGTGTTCTTCCCAATCCTGACAGGGTCCAGATAAGAGTATGATGTAACTACCGTGCTTGTGGGTTTCGATGAACACGTTAGCTTCCATCTCGTACCTGGCATTAAACACAAATATAGGCCATCGGACCGCTGCACACAAATTCTTAATCAAATAAAAAACTGCGTTATTACCTGAGCCTTGTTCCCCATGTGGCAGCACTATCACAACTGGATGTCCAACAGCGAAGTGCTCTTCACTTATTAATTTCGTGTAATCCATTAGCTCAAAATCATCACGGCTAGTATTCAAGGACCAAAGAAATCTGCAGGAAATTGTAGCAAAAACCATAAATTTTAAAACAACCATTTCACAAGACAGTTTACGTTGTGAAAAGTGTAGCAATTAGGTGAAGTCTTAAGTAGTCTGTAGTAAAAAAATAAAAGTCTTCCACATTTTTCAAAAGGCACTGCTTCCGCTTCAGGAGTAGCACTTTAATTTATGTGTTCAAATATATATTGTAGCTATTCTCCCTTTTGTCGGAAAGGTGACTTCTGTAAGAGAAGAGAGAGAATATTAAGTACAAATTGGCATATCACATTATATACCATTTGTTCCGCTCTCGTTCTTCGTCTTTTTGTCACATGTATTAAAGACAGGTACACAAATTTTCACTTGTTCATACATAAACCTACTAATTGTGTGTGTTCGTAACTTCTAGGGACATGAGTTTTATAACACGTAATGTGAGGAGCATGTATAGGTCAGGTTCACATATGACAGTGGCCAAAGAATTAGCAAAGTATCAGATTTAGTGGGTGTACAGGAGGTTAGGTGGGACAAAGAACGGACTGTAAGTGCCGGGGAGTATACTTTCTTCTATGGCAAAGGGCAGGAAAATCATTAATTGTGAACACGTTATTTGTACACCAGAGGATAGTATCAGCAGTCAAGAGAGTGCGGTTTGTTAGTGATAGGATGTCATACATAGTACTGAGGGGTCGCTGGTGTAATATCATTTTTCTCAATGAGAATGCACCAACAGAAAAGAAAAGTGATGATTAAAACGACAGATTCTATGAGGAATTAGAAGGGGTTTTGTCATTCTCCTTTGTACCGTATTGAAAATTCTGTTAGGAGATTCTAATGCAATAATGGGAAGAGAGGATGCTTTCAAACCGACTATTGGGAATGAGAGTTTACATCAGGATAGTAATGATAATGGTGTTAGAGCAGTAATTTTGCTACATCAAAGACTCTAGTTGTTAAGAGCATGATGTTCCTGCAACGAAACATTCATAAATACACCTGGAACTCTGCTGATGGGAAGACTCACAATCAGGTCGATCACATATTGATAGATAGGAGATGGCATTCGAGTGTATTCGATGTGCGATCTTTCAGGGGAGCTGACTGTGATACTGGTCACTACCTTGTGGTTGCAATAGTTGGGGAATGACTGGCAGTAAATAAACAAGCAGCACAGAAGTATGAACCTCAAGAAGCTAGGTGAACTAGAGGTTAGGAAAGAGTATTAGTTTAAGATCTCAAACAGGTTTGCAGCTTTGGAAAACTTATGTTAGTGAGGACATAAATAGTGTTTGGGAAAACATGAAAAGGAAAATCAAAATCTCAACTCAAGAGAGTCTACGTCTGCATGAACGGAAGCAGCATAAACCATGGTTTGATGCAGAAATGTGCAGAATTTTTAGATAAAAGGAAGCAGGCTAAAATTCAGTGGTTACGAATCCAAACCAAAGTAATGGAAATAATCCGAGCAATGTAAGATGTGAAGTAAACAGACATTTCAGGAAAAGGAAGGAATATATGAAAGATAAATAATGAACTTGAAACAAACAGTAAGAACAAGAATGGGTGTAAAACTAGGTCTCTCACACTGAGGGAGGAAAGAAGACTGAGGGTGTTCGAGAATAGGGTGCTGGGGACGATATTTGGGCCTAAGAGGGACGAGGAGGCAGGGGAGTGTAAAATACTACATAACGCGGAACTTAATGACCTGAACTCATCACCAAATATTATTCGGCTAATCCAATCGAGAGGAAGGAGATGGGTGGGGCATGTACTACATAGTAGTATGGGGAAAAGAGGTGCATACAGGATTTAGTAGGGAGACCTGAGGGAAGACGACCACTTGGGAGATCTAGACGTAGATGGGAGGATAATATTGAAATGGATCTTGAATAAGTGGGATCGGGAATGCGAAGGATTGAGCTGGCTCAGGATAGGGACATGTGGCGTTCTGTTGTGAATGCGGTAATGAACCTCCGGGTTCCATAAGATTATGTGAATTTCTTGCCTAGATTAGAAAATATTAGCTTCGCAGGAAGGCCTCTGCTCCATGGAGTTATTTAGAGAGTTATATACAGGCATAGTATGGACTGCACAAATTCTGAACATAAGAGGCAATTTTAAGTATAATATAATATTAAGGCGCGTTCGTGTAACCATTTTTGCTTTGGAAAAGCAATAAGTATAAAATATTTCGTGTGTGTGTCACTAGCGTTAGTTATTCAGCATGATAAAGGCATACGCCTAATTATAGTGTCAGCTATGGCCTGTCTGTCTGTACCATATTTCTCCACGTTATCTCATAAAAAGTAAGATTTTCTAATATCCCTGGTTTTGATTTATCTGAAATATTTTTAATTCTACGAATAATTCAGAGAGGTGTTACCATAAATATACATAGTACATAGTTGTCCTGTGTATTGGACTTCAGGCGTTTCTTTGGGTAATATACTAGTTAATTTTGGCTTTCTTTCAAGAACAACTCATAATGTGTGAAGCCAGTGCTCGTGTGTGGAGTAGTATTGAAAACAAAAGTAGGATTGGTATTCATTTGTCCCAATCAGATTAATATTCCATAATGGAGCATCTTAAATATTCTAATGGCACTCTGTGTTCTTTCCAAGGCACCATTTTTTCTGGATGATAGGTAGTGGACTTAATTTTCTTAATATTCAAAGGCTTGCACACATTTGCTAATAATTCACTAAGAAAATTTGAATATAATTGTGCAAAAGAAGTTGGGGAATGTCAATTTAAATAAGATTTCTTCTTCAAAAAATCTAGCTACTCCCTCGGCGTCTTGTGATATGGGTTCAGTACAGTATATTTATATAACCTGTCTTGGAATGTATGTATTTGTGACCTTCTGACGTAACTGTTAGGGGACCCACTATACCCATGCAGCGCTTTTCCAAACAACTTCAGGTGTGGTTATCATTTGCAGCGGCATTTTAACTTTGTGTTGGTTGATCATGTTTTCTGACAGACTTCACATTTGTTAATATAGTACTCTATTTCCTGTTTCATTCCTAGCCAGGTAATAATTTCACCCTCTCTTAAGTTTTGTTCATGTCTAAATGACCTGCAGGCAGATTTATGTGCATTTCTTTGAAAATTTTCAGTTTCTCTTTTCTGTAGGTTGGGATTTCTCAACTGTATTTGTGGGGAAGTTTCTGCTAGGTGTATTCTGCTTAATTCATCCGCATTAGTGTTACTGGAATCTTTTTTGTAAACTACTTTATGATTATATTCTTCTAGTCTCAGTATCCATCTAAAAAGTGTCTAAATTCTATCCTTCACGTTGAAAATCCGCTCAAGGGGATGGTGGTCAGTCTCTACAGTAAATTTTCTTCTATAGAAGTATGGTCTAAAATGTTTGCATCCCCATGGTACTGCCAATAATTCTTTCTCCACAGCTGGGTAGTTTTGTTCTGCTTTCTTCAGTGCTCGAGTGCCATATTCTACTGGTAGATCTCGTCCAATGTCTCATTGGCTGGGTATGGCATCCAGTGTGGATTTGCTTCCGTCTAAAGCCAAAATGAAAAATACTAGTTGTAACGAAGTCAAGGTATTGTAATAGTAATTTCTTGTTAACAACAGCTTCAATGCGTTGAACGTTTCATCAGTTTCTGCATTTCAATAAAGGGTGTGTTACTCTTCAGCTAATTACTTATAGTTTTTGCAGTCTTGCTAAAATTTCGTATGAAGAATCTGTAGTATCCTGTTACACCAAGAAACCCCTTAAGCTTCTTTGTAGTGGTAAGAATGGGAAATTCTTTAATTGAATTTAATTTTGGTTAATCAAGTAATATACTTTCATACAACAAATTATATCCCAGGTATGAGGCTTCATTTCTCAAAAATTAACATTTGTCGGTTTGCAACTTTAAGTTGCGTGACTTCAATCTAGTAAATGCACCTCTTAATCTCTCACTGTGTAGCTTCAAATCTTCACCAAGAATGATAAGGTAATCGAAGTAAACAGGGCACTTTTATCCTTGTATATTGAACAATACGGTGGAGATAAGTGCCTGGAAAGTGGAAGTGGTAAATTTAATCCAAATGGCATTCTTTTATATTCATAACGGTTATAAGCAGTACTAAATGCTGTCTTTGGGCGGGCTGCCGGTTTTACGGGAATTTGCAAAAATCCACTAGCGCAGTCTATTGTAGAGAAATATTTTGTGTTGCGAAAAGTACCAAAAATTTCCGAAATCATAGGCATTGGAAAATTATCACCAACTGTGAAGTAATTTATTTTCCTGAAATCTACCACAGCGCTCCACTTCTTTTCACCGGAAATATCTGCTTTCTTAGGTACACCTAAAATTGGAGAATTCTATGGACTTCTATTGGGTTGGATAATGTCGTTCTTTAGCATTTGTTCAGTTTCTTTTACTGCTTCTTTTTGAATTTCTGAGATTCTCTAAGATTTAGTGTTAATTGTCCTACTTGGATCTATTGATGGTTTGGGTGTGACAAGTTCTGCTCCAGTTGTGTAAGTCAATTTGTAGCCTGGCAAGTGAAATATGTCATTGCATTCCTCACATAATTTAACAAGTGAGACGCATTCTTCATTATTTAAGTGGTCCGTTCTCATTTGTTCACGAATTCTAGATAACCGCCCAGTGTCCTCTACTGAAACAGCTGTGAATGTCAAGGCCATATACTTCGTTATCATCTACTTCCTCTAAAGGAAATTGTGGTAGGTCAAGGTTGGTATTCTTCTCCAGTGTGCTTATTATACTCGTAACACATTCTTCATTCGTTGCTTTGGTCAAGGACTTTACTACAAATACGCCTGTCGTTACTTCCTTTTTGGATATTAATCCGTGATCCAAGGATTAGTAGAAAATTTCACAATATTTTTAGATGTAGTTTCTAAGGTTAATTTACAATTAATTTACAGTTAATTCACAGTTTACCTGTGGCTGACTTGGAATGAAATTTAACAACTCCATCTCCCATGACAATCTGTTGGTCGCAGTAGTTTATAATTCTTTGTTTAATTTCAAAGAAATTTCGACTTTAATGCCATCACACTCTATTCCAAATTCGTTTCCAACAACATGAAAAGTGTGTGTGGTTTCACGTGCGTCTGTATATAATTTCAGTACTACAGTGCCCACTGTTTTTGTGGATATGATATAAAAATTTACTTGGTTTGCTTTTCGGCTAAAATCAGCTACAGATATCGGCTGATGATTATTAAATTAGAAATTTGAAAAGAATATATATATAAGCGGGTGCTTATAGTCTTTGCGGTCGTATCCCGCGTCCCAGTCGCCATCTATTTCTATCTAAGTAGTCAAAAATAAATTAATGAAATTTAAACTGAAGAAGGTAGGACGCTGTGATGGTGTCATGGAAGGTTAATTTATGTTTGTATGTATTTAAATGCAGTTGCAGACAGTGTTATGTTGTACTTACAGCATGATTTTATAACTTCGTCTTTAAAATCAAACATAAATTATATACGTATACAGCAAGAGGCTCAGACCCCCCCAAGGACAATTCTGGGTGCGCACGTCTATCAGTCCTACTGTGCCCTGTGTCTCTTCTGGTTTACATACAAGTCTGGCAGTTTCTGTCATGTCTGTCTGCATGTCGTTTATTCTGCTTCCCTATGAGGCGACTCCCTCAACTTTTTCCTGCCTAGCACTGAACACCTTGCTGTCATAATACTCCAAAGTACGCCGTGCGGCATAGTTTTCTTCTAGGATACCCTTTAAAAATTCCCTTCTATGGGTTAAATTTCTGACAATTAATTTTGATCTGTCATAACTAGTAATCTTAGTTTTCACAGACTCTAGTATCAATTTCTTGCTTCCTTGGATGACCGATTTCGAAAGCTGCACCCACGGTCTCAATAATTTCTCGTAATTTTTTCTTATCACCATCAAGTGGATGGCTTCAGCAACACTGCAACTGTGCGTGCTGGAAGAAACTTCAAACGCATCAGTAGTGTGATCTCCCTACATAATGAGTTAGTTAACACAAATACTAACAGATCAAAAGCGAATCAAAATTTAGCTACAGAGATGCCACAGTGTGTTTAAAATTATAAGTGTAACTTACTGGATGTAGAATCTCTGGGCTGTGGATTACAGAGAGTCACATTTATTTTCGATTGGTTTAGTCGGAAATTTCGGCGTGATGTAAACAATGTGGATTGCGCTTCTCAGAGCACGGGGTGACCCGCAGGCTTCTCAGGATCGCGCCCAGCAGGTTGACGGACTGGAACGTTCGTACTGCTACTGGTCTTGCGAAAATGATGTTTTCAGTCGACAGGATGAAATGATGCGACACTGTCTCTTTCATCAAGGATCGTCCAGGGCTAGAGAGGATCCTGACCATTTGAAGATAATCGTACCCTCCTTCACACACGCAGGCAGCTGATAGAAAAGCGCGCAGGGCCGACCTATATACGCCTCTCGAACTGCAGACGCGGTCCAGGCAACCACTAGAGGTACTTTGTGTGGATGAATCCACTTGAAGTTACGCTGCTTCGTTGCTGGTGAACCATGTTCCACCTCAAAAGCTGACACCATATTTGTTGCATCTCAAAGAAAGAGGTCGGTAAGGAAAGTAGATTGGAACATATAAATGGAAGCTTTGGCGAAGAGGGAAGTGCTGACTGCGTTGGAACTCTTGAGAATTCAAATTCAAGTCCACAGCAACACAGGATGGTGAGTAAAAACTCTTACGTGTATTAAGTTTTGAGTTCTTGATAGAGCTGGTTTCTGTAGGATTGCAGATCTGGTAGAATGCAAGTGTTCTACTCGAGAAATGTCGAATTGTCAAAATTACTTGTTAGAAGCGAAACACCCAGTAACAGTTAGAAAAACGACAGATTTTCAGGTGGCAAGTGATGGTGATTGATTCCCAAGTAATTGTCTAGTAACGCCCTTTTATAAGGAGAGGAAGGAAAGGAAAGGGAAGGAGGCACAACAGGAAGTGGAAGAATGGTGCAGTAATTGCAGACACCGCAGTAGAAGTTGAAAAGTGAAGGACGGAAATGAGGCTTATAGATGATGGTATTCGTTTCAAGGTTCGTTACAAAAATAGGAATATTAAGAATGGACTCACCGTAAGCGGGCCAGGTGAGAGCCTCTCTAGTTACTTCAGAGAATGTAGACACCCTGTCCCTCCCCTGCCTAAGGTAGAGTTGAAAGCTCAATGTCTTTCGGAAAAGGAGGTCTGCCCCTTGTCATTCCTTCATTGCAATTAGAACACTTTGAAGAATGCATGACTTATCGCTTATCTTTACGTCTCACTTTTCTTTAATCTATCATCTCACTGGAATTTTTTTATTTTTTATTCAAGAACACAATTATGTTGTGCCTGGACAGGCATTTCCCGTGCAGCCAGAAACAATGTTCTTGAATTACACATAATATTATAACAAAGAATTCTCTTTCTGCAACGGGAGGAATTCTTCCACAATCTGCTGTAAATACATCATCTGCTTTACTGTCTTTAACTTCAACACCGTATGTGGGTTTTCGCATGCACTAAGCCAGTTTATTTTCCTGTCCCCTCTTTATATGTTAAACGGAGTCGATTGTGCACATATACTGAAAATAACGTGATGTAAATATTCTAATTGTATATTCCGATATACTTCGTACACATAAAAAATTACAACCTTTAGAACACAGTTTTACACGAACGCATTTACAGATAGTAACTTTAACACAGTTAAAGAATTCTATTTTCAAAACTTCACTTTATAAGCAGCGTCTTAGGCATGTAATAAAATCAGCTGTACAGACGGAGATTTAATTCAGAGAGGCTTCTCAACCATCTATGTCTGGCCGTGACAGAGATGTAAGTTTTTATCACACCCCTTTGACCTGTAACGGTGCCACATGACTTCAATCACAAAACAAACAAGTGCCAGCACATACCACAGCATAAGAGATAAAACACGGTCTGCAGGTGTGTGACACTGATAGCTGAATACGTTTCTTTGAACGTATGAGTGCCAAATTTTAACTCTATTTTTTTGTTTATCAGAATATCGTTTCTTCATTTGCTTAAAAATTCCTCCCTCAAATATTTGACCTATGACGTCATTTATATACTCCAAGATATGACTTCCCTCTTTAACCAAAAACACAAAGTCGAGGTTTCTAATAAGACCATCTTCCCGTTCACATAATAAAGGTCAGTTGTTTTCATCTGTCCAATTTCACACTTGAAGATAAATTTCTGTTTTGAAGTCATGTAAAATTGTTGGTATATTGTGACAAACAGTTGCCCATTTCAAACAGGTACCGTCGTCAGGACAGCGGGCAGCGTCTTTGAGAAGTGCAAAGTCAATGGGGTCGGAACTATTGGCATAAAATGTGGCATATCTTTCAAGGAAACCAAATTTCATTTCCGATTTTAACATTTCACCCACAGTTTTGATTGGTTCTTCGTATCCTGATTTCTATAAGGTATGTGGTGAGATATGCCTGGAACACTGTGCTGATGGCAAGAGTGTAGCACACCCAACAACAGAAGAATACGTGTAGTGGTGTCGTCCGCGGCTGTCTGCTTACAGACACTGATAGTTAAACAGGTACGATATTGGCTGAGATACTTAAAATATTGCTGCAAGACTGAAATTCGTGCAAGTGTCATTTATGTCCGTAGTTTGAAATGCGGCTGACTGTAATGAAGGCCAAGACCACTGATAAAGAAAACGATATCCAGAAGTGTACAGAAAATATATTAAAAAAGCGATTCTACCTGTGGTGTTTTACAGCACACGGCGAGTACCAGGCAAACCGTTCAGAGAAATAACTCCATGTAAACTTATATTCCTCCATGGAACACGAGGCATGATACCCCCGATATATATATATATATAAGGAGTGCCGTTATATTTCTCTTCGTTGCCGTCTTCTATATCCAATGATATATTAATTGAATTTACAATTATTCTTAAGAGTTCAACTTCCAATCCATCCTCGTACACATTATAATGATGAAAGTCGTCAAACCAGAGTTGTTTAGGAGGATTCAGAAGAGGAGGATTTACTATGACATGCACTTTTATTGGGCACTGGTGAAGATTCTTGCCAATGTATTCTGTAAATAAGCCACTACTTCCAAAGTCTCTAAGATTTCTTGCTGTGAACACATTCACCGGCAAGTTGCCTTCAATCGGACTGCATCTCTGTGAATTCTCATACAAAAGCCACGTCTGTATTTCCAGCTGCGTGCCTTGTGGCTTCTGGAAGACAACAGTACCTTTCATAACTCCATGAAACCAAAGTTAATGAAGGATGGCTCTTGAATTGACTGAATTGTCAAATTGCGTTCAATTTTACATTGCACATACAACAAATTTGGCTGCGGTATTCCAAGATTGCCTCGTGTTACCGAAACATATTCTTTACAGCTGCTGCCGGAAACGTGAAATATGTGTTTGCCACTCGTGACAGGGTCCAGGTGTGAGTATGATGTAACTGCCGTGCTTGTGCTTTTCAGTGTACATATTTGCTTCCATTTCGTAAGTGTCATTCTCCACCAGTAAAGGCCATCGGCCTAATGTATGTAGTTTCTTAATCAAATGAGACACTTCCTCATTAGTTGTGTCTTCTGCAAGCGGCAGAACTATCACAAGTGACTGCCCAACTGGGAAGTGCTCCTCGCTTATTAATTTCGTGTATTCCACGAAGGGATATTCATCACGGGTAATCCTCACGGATCGGTGAACTCGACACGAAATTGCAGCAGAGACCATAAAATTTATAACAACCAATGCTAGAGACATTTTGCTTTCTGGCAAGTGTAGCAATAGTGTGAGTTTGCAAGCATTCAGTAGTAACACGAAAAGTGTGTTCCAAAATTTTTCAAAATTTGAGTGCATCTGTTTGGAAAAAGTCGTACATTTCCTCTGCGTGTTCACGTATATAATGACGCGTTCCTCCCTCTTGGGGGAAAGTCGCTTCTGCAAGGAAAGACGAGAATAATGTAGTAAATATCAGCATTTCACACGACATAATTGTTGCTCCGCTGTTCTTGTCACATAAAGAAAAGTGTGTCGCATGAACTAAAGACACGTAATAAAATTTTTACTTCTACATACACAAATTGTTAATTGGATGTGTTCATAACCTCTACATCAGTTACTTCTTTGAGTTCCTGTTACACTTTATTTTAGTGTAGATATTAGTGTATTCTAGGTTTAGACTCCTTTTTACTTTCCTTCTATTGTTTGAAATATGCCAGACCTGGCTAATGCTGACCTAATGCATGGCAACAGAGAAATGAGTCGGCACTTTGGTTACTAGCCGGATGTGTGAAGGTGCAAAGTAGGGTAAAACTATGTGATTTCACATCATTCTGACTGTTGTTGCCGTGGGTGATGGTTGACTGGAGGCCAGGAGACGAAGACGGACAGAAGAGATGTTCTGCACTTTAATTTTGATTCTATTTACCTCAGGTAAGCGTTGCTGTGAAAAGGAATTCTAATAAGATAAGGTGCAGAGATGTTGGAATTATTTAAGTTCGGGTTTTGAGCTAGGGGGTTAGGAAATTCGGACGGGGGGAGTAGATGAGATTGGGCGCTCATTTCCTTGGCCCACCTGTGTTTGCCAGTGACTAGATCCTTTCCCTTATGGAAGAAAATTGTTTATTGTAACTTAGTGGAAATAAAGTAGTGTAGTGTAGTATCTTGGAAGAGAGTATACCACCTTCAGGGTAAACAGGGGGGACCGCCATCTCACCACGTATCCCAGATACCCTCAGCAGGCACGAGGTAGATTCGTGGGCGGACGCAGGACCGACACCCCTCCATACCGCTCGGACTGACCAAAGTGGAGAGCACAGTAAAGTAAACGGGAAACGCAGCCGTAGTCTCCAGCGCGGCATCCCGGCCTTACATTATTAACATTTAACGCTTCCCCCTCTGATCCTTAAAAAACTCATCTTGCTTCTGTTCTTGAAGGAACCTTTCCTTCGTAAGAGGAACCCTTTCACTTACTGCAGCTAAGTGCCGACTTAAGGCATCCACATATCTCATCCTAGTTCCTGGCACATGTTCATTTTAAATGAAATTGTGCGAGCCTCGATCTCCACAGCATTAGCCTAGTATTACTGTCTGAGGACTTTTAAAGGTACATCAGAGGAGAATGGTTCGTTCTTTCTAGGAACTTTTACTATTCAGGAAACACTTAAACATTTAGTTGCCCTTGCTACAGCTAATGTCTCTACTTCTGAAACAGAGTAGGACCTTTCGGCCTTATTGAGTTGCCTACTAGCAGAATCAAGAGGTCTGTCTATGCCGTCCTGTATTTGGGATAATATTGCACCTAAGCTGACCTGTGACGCATCAGTACTCAAAATAAAGGCAAACTCGTATCTGGAAAGGTAAAACTGGAGGGTTACTCAACTTACGTTTCAAACTTTCAAAACTTCCTGAAATTCAGAGGACCAATGCCAAATCCGATCTTTCTTGGTCAGCTCTTTTAACGGTTTTGCGATATCAGCAAAATGGGACACTAATCGCCTATAAAGAGGACATAAGTCAAAAAAAGCTCTTACCTCTTCCGCTGACTTAGGCACCGGGTATTGTTGCACTGCCCTGATATTATCATGAGCTGCTTCAATAAATTTCTGAGCTAAAAGATAACCAAGGTACTCTACCATATCCTTAATAAATCACACTTTTCAGGCTGTAGCTGTAAATTTGTTTTTCCTGAACATTTCGAACACATTATCTACACAATTAGCGTGTTCTTGAACTGTATCAGAAAAAATGATAACATCATCCATAAAGACCAACACTCACTCCCTGTTAAGTTTCTTAGGACTTTGCCCATCAGTCTCTCGAAGCTGGCTGGATTTTTCTCTATCCCGTAAGGCAAACGATTAAACTCATAGTGCCCACAGTCAGGCACGGAGAAAGCTGTCTTCTCACAAATGTTAATTTGCCAAAACCCTGAATACGGGTCAGTTATCCTAACTAATTATAAGCTGCCAAAGTCGAGACTGTATCACAAGACTTAGGTAAAGGATAGCTATCGTATTTGGTCTCGGCCTTGACTTGCCTGTAATCAATACAGAAGTGATACCGAGGCTGTCCCAGTTCAGACTTCTTAGGCACTAACATCATTGGTGACTGCCATATCGAATGACGTGGCTTTATCACCCCTTGATTCAGCATCTTCTGTACTTGTCTATCCACTTCTTCTCTTAAGTAAAAGGGATATTATAGGGAGGTTTTCTAACTGGTGTTGCATCGCCTGTTTCTATTCTGTGCTCCACCACATCTGTACTTTCAAAATCATTGTCCTCGTCATCATGAAATAGCTCTGCGTATTTCAACAAGACTGGTCCCATAACCCTCTTATCGTCGGGGCACAAAGGGCCTGTGAAGTCCTACGTGCAACAGGACCGTGAGGGCTCGACCCACATTTACTCATTCTCATACTCATAACATTCTATCCTCACCCGATAGATGTGCTAGCTTACTAGATATGTACTTCCTAAACTTAGGAGAAACTTTCGTCCAGCACCTGAAAACATCACTTGTTCCGAACCCTTATCAGAACTCTTTTCTTGATCAACTGGGACCACTAAACTCTCTGAAATTTGCTGGGCTACTCCCACCACTGTTCCCTTTGGAACTGTCAATTTATCATCACTAAACTTTGCCACCATAAGCACAACTGTATCAGACGACTGTTTCGGCTCCTGGCTACTTCCTAGGGCAATGTTTGACTCAGATTGTAACACTAAACGTGAACTGTGGGTCTCGAAATTTGTATTTTTGCCTGAAGCAGATGCTTCCTTCTTCTGGGTCTTACTAACAGCTACAGTCATGTACATCGAAACACGAGCCACACAAGTACCCTGAATAGGTGAAAGCTTGCTCCACACACATTAAAGCAGGTGAACTTCTCAAATGTTCACCAACAACTTGGCCACACACTATGTGTTTAGCCCTTGGCTTCAGCTCTACAGTATGCTGGCATGTAAATGACCAAGCATCTGACTCAGCTAACTGCAGCTCACGCCTCCTGGGCCTAGGGATTTCACTACCCCGTGAGGTTTATCTATCATAACTTGACTTAGGTTGCACAACTGCTCAGAGCTTGATTGTGTGGATGTAGTGGAAAAAATTTCGTGAGGTATCACCCCTCGTTTCCCCTCTGTTCCGCAGTCAACTTCACTTGAACTCACATGAAAAATTTCTACTGCAGCATAATTTACCCTACGACACAGTGGCGTGGTACTACCTACTAAATCCAGGACAGTCCGTCTTGGGGTCAGAAAATTCACCCCTAAAATACCAGCTGCCATGATAGGTAATTGGCTTACCTAAAAGTTGTGCTTGAATGGAATCTCGCCTATCTGGAAATTCACATTCTGTTTTTCTTTTACTGCCAGATTGTACCATGCCACTCCAAATGGCGTGATTGAAGTGCACTCCACTTGGAAACACCTGGCTGCAAAATGCAGCAACTTGACCCTGAAACTATTACCAGGATACTTCGCATACCTTTGATCCGTAGTAAGGCGGCAGCGGTGTCCTGGTCGAATATGATGGGAATGGTCACATACTACTTGACAGCTTTTTCGGGAAACATCAGATGGAAGCCGCTGCCATCTCTTCCATCCGGTTTTAGTTTTCCAGTGACAGAGTTACGTCTAGCCCCTTCTGGTTTAGTGTGAATCTTGTCCAAAGGCTGCGGTTTCTGACCTTGCCCGTTATTGTGGTTCTTATAAAAACTCTTTTTCTTTACAGGGCATTTTCTAGCATATTGGGCCATTTTCCTACAATTGTAACACTGAATTTCTCTACTAGAGCCTTGTCCACTTGAGCCATCCTTCCCGCTCCTGCTACGTTGCCCGCCTCTGACTGAATTCGAAACCTCTTTCCTCACAGGACGAATGATATTCCAACTTCCACTGTCATAACTAGGATAAGAGAAAAACGCCTCATTTCTTCTTTCCTGCTTTTCTGCTTCATAAATGATGACGGCGATTTGGACGACTTCCTCGAAATTCTTCGGCATGCGAAAATGCACCTGTTGCCGTAGAATTTCATTTAAACCATCAATGTAGGTGGACAGTAGCATCCTGTCAGCCTGATCATAATGAAATTTTTGCAGTTGTGGATCCTGAACCTTTGGAAACATTTTGAACGACAACGCACTTAATCTGTCCGCGAAATCTTGAGACGACTCATCTTTCCTATGCCTGGCCGTCTGAAGCTGTACATAATGAAATTGCTCATTCCTAACACCCTGAAACCTATGTAAAAATTTTGTTTCCAAGGCGTCCCATGTAATATCTGACCTCTGTAGATATACGTTACTGGCATAGAATGCGTTAGCTGCCTCTGTCTGTTTCAATACCATAATTCTAATTTTGTCAGAATCACTCCAGTTTCCAATCTTGGCGGTTGATTCAACAGTGTCAAAAAATTCATGAACGCTAATGGCTCCATCAGTACCTGACCAATTGGTTATTAGAGAGATCAGAGAGAAGTCTTTTATCTTGGAGGTCCTCTGGGAACGAACCTGGGTACGCAATGTGCTTAGCTCATTCTCTAGCACTTCTAAGTGCTGCTTCAACAAAGACTCAGCCATCTTGCTTTCCATAATAAACCGTACCTCTTCAAAAGGAAAATACCACTCCTCGGACTCGAAATCAACACTTAACCAACGTGTTCACAGCCTTCCCAATCCTAGCTATTGCACCTGTAACCATATATTAAGTTACAATCTAATCCCGACACTGCCAACCATTTCTAGCGGTTCCGAGTTCCCAATTGAGGAAGACACCAACACTTATGAATTTGTGGATTCGTAGGTTGTTATATTGAAACAGCGGTAGCGACGATCGCAGCGGGTGCGTAGCCTAGGAGGGAGGGAACACAGGTAGTTGATATGGTGGGGGCAGTCACGCAAAACTGGAGCTGAGTGGGCAGGAAGGGAGGGTACGGCGCGAGAATACGTACTTCCCGTCCACACAAAAGGAAGGTAAAAAAGGTGTTGTAACAAGTAAGAATACAAGCAGATTAAGTGTCCTACAAAACAAACATCTAAGTGCAATGAACAAGAAAACACATGTAAAATCCTGTGTCAGACTCAGGCAGTCAATAGTAAATACCCTATAGCCCCTGATAACCAGAATTTGGAAACATAAGTGGCTTGACTTTCACGTCACAATGCTGGAAAGTAAGCTCTGTCCAAAACCCACCACTTACCTGTCGAGCTGTCACTTAATTCAACGTGCTTCTTTTGTGTGGAGAGAGGACGTCCAGCACGCAGCGACTAACTTCCAAAGAAGGCGGGAACAAAGTCCTCATGCGTCCAGGTCACTTTCCAGGGCTAGGTTCTTGTCACATAATCACTTTGGCCCAGTTTACATTAACCGAATGCTCTAATTGGAGGGTAGGGTATCACGCCACTCGTGCATGAGCTAATCTGATCCAGACAAAGAACTGAAGAGACTTTAGAGGCAGGAAAATAGAAAAAAAATTAAATTAATATGGTAACGTAAGAATCTTCGTGCTTTTGCATGAGCATTACTTTACTACAGTATGCATATGTATATTAATTTAATTATTTAAATTAAGTGCAGTACTTTACTTCACCGGAGGTCAGTGTTTACGGACTTAATAGAGAAAATGTACAAGGACAAGCAGTTTGTGAAAACTGTTAAATTTCCTTAAGCACACATTAATTGTTGCAGTGAGATATAATGTTAACCCTTCAGTAACGCTCAGTTTTAATCTAAACTACAGCTCAGGATTGATGGGTTTACATTTAAAAGTACTTCGGAATGCATTCGTGACCAAAAGTACACCGATGTTGGAAGTGTGTGAAGAATGAAAGGTCCGTGCTTTGCACTAACTCTTTCATTGAAGGATTAAATACAGGATGCATTCATGTGTTTCTTGTGTACAGGTCGGTATTCATTACCAGCACATTCTTCTTCATGTGTACTTAAAAGAAATGTACCTGTACCTGTTGTTAGAGTTTCAGTGAACTTAAGGCATAATACATTTACTGTACTGACGGTAATCGTGTGTAATCATAAAATATATGAGATCATCACAGTGAATATTAAAATTATGATTTTAATGTATGTTAAATCATGATGTGGTACTCGTGTACTGGCATTTGGTGGAATGTTTCATCTTGAAGTTATCCTGCAGAAGGCAGTAGGATCTGACATGTTCTTTCCAGAGAACCTGACATCACGTCAAAGAAGCTCTAAATTTTGTGTAATCCTTTTACTCCTTAGCGTTACTTCGAATTTCACAATGGTAATGTAGATATACTGTGCACTGTAGTGGTATTATTTTGGTAGGTGCATTTTCATTGACAGTTAATTTCTTTCTTTAAATGATATTACCGAAGCATAAACAATTCATAAATTATTACAATTAAAACACTATGCATGAGGATTCTCCACTTTCGGTTTTTCGCTCAAGCAGTAATGTTATACATGAAATTGAAAGAATTGGAACATTTAAAGAAGTAACATCGTTGACCTCAATAAGTAACAGGGTCTTTAGATGGCAACAGAGGAAGAGAACTATCAGTGCATCTAACACTGTTAGTCTGGGACATGCAACTCGTTTACAAAAAAAGAGAAACGTGTGAAGAATATATATAAAACAAAGTCAGTTTAGGACATAAATTCATGTTAAAATTGGTCCAAATTTAAAGGATTCTGATGATGGTGTGCTGTAATATACAAGACTAATATTTTGGACATTATCCACGGTCTCAGGCTTCTGATGGGTTATTTGGAAAGAGCTAGTCACCAATAGCTGAAGATGGGACTTCCATTCTTCAGAATATTTTGGGTTTTTATTCTGAGCTGATGGGCGATGCCCAAAATATCACTGATGTTTATTAAAGTTGACAGCAAGGAAATATGTTGTGAGAATGTTATATAAAGGGACATGGTTCAGGATTATGTGAGATGCTGAAGTTTAATTGTTGTATAGAAAATGCTGAATCTGCTGTTGCCAAGTTAATGTGGAAGGAAGATAAGGCACCATTTCACCTGAGTTCAGTTTTGTGGCTATTCTGAAATATTTGTTTCTCTTAGTGATTTAAACTAGTTTGAAAGTTGTAGCCACAAAGTGATTTGGTACGAATAAAGGCTGATAAGTCAGTAGCACTTCTGACGTGCAAACAGGATCTTCTTGCTGTCACACTCAAAGAAGAGTAGAAATCACGTCCCTTGGACATTATTTTAGTTACTGAGGACGAAGTTTCTAAACAGTGTTCTGTCTTTACAGCTATCAGTGACAGGTTTGTGTGAAGATGTACACAACCATAGTTTTCACAGCTCATGTAGTGTGAAAATTTGTTCTATTGATGCATTCACTTCAGTGTGAAAAGGAGCATTATTGGTGAATATGAAAGTATTTGAAAGGAATTGTTTTGACCTGTCTGAAGGTGTCTCATAGCACTATACAACTGCACAAAAAACACACAGCAAGGTTCGGCTCCCTTATTGTGGATTATGCTGTAGCTGAGGGAGCCAGTCGTTCTGAGTGAGCTAGTAAATGAGTGAATCAGTTTCCTGAATCCCCATAAATTTCAATACAAAGTGACAGTGTCATTCCAGTTAATTTAAACAACTTTTAAAGTGACTGATATCCGATTTTTTCAATAACTGACAACTGATGGTACAAAGCAGGCGTCTACACAAGGTGTGGGGTTCAGCCTGGCAGCCGCCAGAAATCGAAATTTAAAAGAAACTAAATTTTTAGACAACGATGATATTGTACATTTTGCGTGATTTAACTTTCAGCTGAAATCAGCCATTCAAATCAGCTGATTACTTGTATATTAAAATTTTTAAAATTAAAGCTAAGGATGTCTTCGATTAAATTAAAGAAAACCAAGAAGATTAGACCTAGTAATTTAAATTAAGAGAGTGCGTCAGCTATCATGTAGTTTTATTTATATATATATAAATACAGTAGCAACAAATGTTGCGTTACATTTATACTCAAATATATGGTTTTAACTCACTTTTTAAAATCAAACACAGATTTAATAAAGCCTCATATTCAGCCAACCTCAATAAAAATTCTGGGTGTGCCCTTTGTCCAAACAAACCGATACATGTAATTTAACTATGTTCTTTTTCTTCTCATTGGCAATGAAGGTACATTTGCCCGTTCTGTGACTACAGAAACAGATCCATCCATTGGCCATGTGGTTTACCCAAATCACTGGAACCATATTTTTTTTATTTTGGAAATTTCTGACGTAGGTGGTTAACTGACATTATTAGAATATGTTGCATTCATTTAAATGAATAATGAGCTTCCTGAACTATTTACCTTACTCGCCAAAGGTTTGTCAAATCTTCACTTTTCATTCTGTCTCGTAAAGTTACGCCTGTTACCGTATGAATTTCCATTTCTGCTTCTAGCGTATGGATTTTCTATTGGAAGTAATATTTTGGTGGCCTGACATTACATAGAAATAGGACATAGGCAGTATCCACTTCTGCTCCCTTGTATACTCTCGTATCTGTAAGATATATATATATTTTATTATTAGCTATTACCTAGCCAATTATGGATTTGGAACCGCTTTCGGGCCATGTGAATTCGTGAATACCTGTGTGCCTAAAAATGAATTTGTTTCTCTCAATTTGTTGTATGCGTAAAATTGTTGTAAATATTCCCCATCATCATTCAGTTCCACTTCTCCATGAGGCCCAATAAGATTTTCCATTGTTTCTGCACCAATCTTCACATTTAAGTCTGCAGAAATAATTACGTTATTATTTCTTTTAATTTATCAATTACATCTTATAACTGTTGTACACAGTTGTTTAATTTGTGCGTTCAGTTTTTGGGGCATGTTTTCCTATTACTGTTAAGTTATTTTAATCATTTTTAGTCGTGATGTTGTTATTCTGTCACGACCATTAATAAGAAAATATTTTGTTTTTCCAACTGTTTTTGAGCATTATGCTAAATCTTGATTGGTCTGTTTGTGATATTGCAGCCACTGAGTATATCATTAAATAATTTCCTAATTCCAAAGAGGTTTCCCTTTCTTTTTTTCAGATATGACGGCTAAGTAAATTTGGCATTTTTCTAATTCTTGTATAACTTTTTCAGATTTTCTACTAAATCCCCTCACATTCCAAGTTGCCAGCTTCCAGTAATAATTAGTTCTTTTTTTATTACCATATTTCATAATAGTGGTATCCATCTGGTTTTCATTTCTCGTAGCATTTCGAATGTATAACAATTTCCCCATTACAGGTTACCGGCCTATAGCCGGTTAGGTCCAGTGGCGGAAGTGCCACCTGAATGCTTCTTGGACCTGCATGATTTTCTATCGGGATATGATCCCTTAGTTGATTGGTCCAGCTTAGGCGCTGGGCACTCGCCTGCACACTCTCCCCTCTACTACAGACGTACAGCTGCATTGACCAGAGATCATGCCGTAGACGTGGGAGTAAGATTTGTCGACAGAGGAGCTGGTGTTAGTGCTGTGGCTGTTCCCAGAATTTGTGGATTTTTAATTAGCGGCATTGGAAAATACCTGACACCTAAAAGATTTGACCCCCACGAATATTTGATGGTCGTATAATTCCAAAACAGTTTCTATGTTAATTATAAAAGTCACTTGTTTATACATATGGGTTAATTAGTTAATTTAAATATGACAGGCGACAACAAAAATACAATGTATGCCTATTTAATCCAGTGCGATGTGAAAGGCAGCACAAACCCACCTACAAATGAAGCGACGAAAATTAATTTGCTGCCACAGTCTTAAAGCGCACGTAATTTTCACGTTGTTGTAACAGCCTGTTGAGTTAGGTATTCAACATTATCATTGACTGTTCTCTCTTTTATACATCATTATTAGGTTGACATGCAAGAGATTTCGATCACATGACTAATCAAACTATTAAATGGGAAGGTTTACGTGCTTTAGCAATGAAGACTAAACAAACCATTCATAAACACAAACACCTACATGTAGTGTCAGTAACAGGCCAAAATGTCACACGTACAGAAAACAAAGTGTGGATAATAAATGAAATACATTAGCTTCCATAAGTCAAAACGTACAACATATACTGATATAATTATGTTGGATAGACAGCGTTTGTATTCAATGCGAGAATCAAACAATACAACAGAAACAATGGAAGTAAGGAGGAAAACAAGTGTTGCAGAAGGCGTTAGATTAATGTCTATGATTTTAAAGGATGTCATTGCGTTTTGTTGTTTCTAAGAGTAATCAAGTCAAAATCCCTCCAAAAACAACTACAGTCTTTACACAAAACATGTTTTGACTTACTTCACGTCATCCTCAGTTTCACACAAACTGTCCAACTGAGTACGACACATATTAAGTCATCCCTCAATGTGTTTTAAACACAAATTGTGAACTTGAAAATAACCTGAAATAGGTCGAAACATGTTGTTCTGTATAGTAAATGGAACTTAGTTGTGTTTGGACGGATTTTGTTTTGATTTCTGTTACTGACCATGCATTTTCTAAATTACGACTTTGTTTATCTATGACCAAATGCTCATCTGCAGGAAGAATTATTAAACAATGAAAAATAGTAATAGGTCACAGGCTTCCAAGGAAGCTAGCCGTCGCTAATTTAGTCAAGAAATTATTTGTTATCATGAAAGCAGGACCTGTTCTAACTCAGGATCCCTATGTGGAGTCACATGAATCCAATCCACATATGACTCCATGGATCAGTCTTCCTTGTAAAGACATTACGTCCTCAGCTAGCCCACTGCATAATAGAAACTCGAAGATTCATTGCCGTGTTCACAAAAGCTCACTACGTGTTGCTCGCCTAAGCCCGATGGCGCAGTTGGTTGAGGCACTGCGCTACAAACCGGAAGGTCGCGGGTTCGATTCTCTATCATGTCATTGGAATTTTTCATTGACATAATCCTTTCGGTCGCACTATGGCCCTTGGATCGACTCAGCCTCTAACAGAAATGAGTACCAGGAATATTTCTTGGAGGTAAAGGCGGCCGGTGCGTGGGGCTAACAACCTTACCACCTACATGTGGCGATTGTCTAGATATCTCGGAGCCTCAACCTCCTGGAAATTTACGGGTCTGTCCAGGCCTATAATGGGATTGCTTTACCTTTTTTTACCTAAACCAAGTACATTCCTTTCACATACTTCCATCCTAATCCTAAATATCTCCTTTAATATTATTCTCCTGTTCAATCCGGGTCTTCTTCCCCCTGGTTTTCCCAGGAAAATCTTCTGCACACTTGCCCCATGCGTTCCGCATGTTTCGTGAAATATATGTTTCTTGATATGATCTCACTGTTAATATTTTGCCCAAATTGTTAATAACAAAGCCCGTTATTATGCAAATCTAGCCAGCCTCTTACCACTTCCTCCAAATACCTTTCTCAGTACCCTATTCTCAAACACCTTCAGCCTATTTTCTTCCCTTGACATGAGAGGACACTTGTCACCCGCATACAAATATTTCACAACTTTCTAAACTTTTTATTCAAAAGAAATTTTAATATCTTCCTCCACCTACACCTACAACTTTCAGATTACTTGTTTTTTTTCAGCTTTCCTACCAACTGCTCTTCTCCATTCTACGTACAGAACACACCCACCTGAGACGTGTTGCCTGAATATTCCCCATATGTTACTTGAAGGAACTGAATGAATTATTTCAAAACTCTTTATACAAACTTCTCCTGGTGTCTTCAGTTTTGTCCTGAGCTTGGACATATTCAGGATAGTAACTTCCCATCAGCGATTTACTGGAGTTCATACCACGTCCTACCCCTTATTAAGTAGCCGATTTCGATTGTTTGTGTCCAAAAAACATGTCCGTACGTAACTATTTTCTGACCCATTCCCAGCAATATATGAACAGAGCATGCATTTTTTGCTTGCTGTTGCAGGTATATTAGACAAGGCTGGGCACATGCAACCTGCAGCAAATATATATTTCACCTTGTCGGTATAAAGCGCTCTTGTTGGTTGACACGGTTTCGGATTTGTACAACCGATTTATTAAAGAATTCAGCTGACTGTGAAAGTATTTTTTATTCGAATGATGTTGTCGAAGCTATGGTCTACAATTTGGTTGCCGCAATATCCCACATCTTAATATGAGATGTCAATGTGGGGTAGAAAAAGTCTTTGTCTATGGGTATGAAACTTAGTGCTGAACATTAATTTAAGACCATAGTGTGACAAGAGTAAGTGAATACCTTAGGCTGACAACAGTAATTGATAGCTACGGCCTGACAGTATTAGTAAGTGAAGACAACAGTCTGGCAACAGCAATTGAAACCATAGGCTGACAACAGTATGTGAGGACCATAGGCTGAAAAAGTTAGCGGTCGTTATAGCCAGACAGCCTGATGACAGTGAGAGGTGACAATAGGCTGACAACATTTAGTGAACACCGCAGGTTGACAATAGCAATTTAAGAACATAGGGTGACAAGAGTAAGTGAAGACCATATGCCAGTGCTGAGGAAGATGCGTACTTGGATCTACGGGTGAAAAAAAAAAAACTGAATGCAAGGAAAGGAATTGTAGAGTGTGGACTGGATTCATCTGGTTTAGGATACGGATATCATGTGAACACAGTGATGACATTTTGCTTTTCTCACAGTAGGAGGAATAGTTTATTTGGTGAATAACTGACAGTCTAACAGCAAAAGGGGTTTGACGTAAGCGGCTACTTATTTAGTAGCCGTCTAACTGCTTATGTAGGTTGGTCCATTGCCAATAGTGTAACAGGTAGCTTGATTTTACACCCCTTATATGAAACTAAATTAACACTACGAAGCTCATCAGAATTTTCCACATAACATAGAAAAATTTGTAGAAATTTTTATAATTTCTAACAAAGCAACGTCCTTTATACAGATGTGACATGAACAAAACACATCACTGCGTGTTTATTAAGATTCACTTTAAGTAGGTTTATATCGTTTGGTGTGTACTTTAAGTTTATTAATTACTTGGGTTCCTGCTTTGTGTGCCTATTGAATTCAACTTGAGTTAACGCGTTTTCGTTAAAATGGTGGCTGTGTTCAGAAAATAATACAGTTAAGTTGCGAGTTTTATTGAAGACACTGACAAAAAGAAATGTGAAAATGACATTAATTGGTCGCTGTCCAAACACACATTTCCACGTGTACAGAATGAGGGCGAATTCTGTATATATTTCAGCGCCGGGAAGAAAATATCAATATCGCCGGAAAGTTTTGTACGTTTTTTCTTAAACGATAAGTCGGGAATTAAGCATGGCTCAAGTGTCAGCAATATGAACGTCTTTTGACTAGGATATTCTGCGTCTTAATATTATCTATCCTAATTGAGCAACATTCTGTCTGATAACCTAATTAAGAAATTTCTACCTCGTAATGAAGGCTCAAGCCTTTTTAGGTGTTAAGAGAAAGAAGTAATTAGAAATTATCTTCAGCCAGTTGAATCTACTCTATTAGCGAGCAGCCTAGTTCTTTAAGTTTTCCGTCTACACCTGTTATATAAACAAACTGGTATAATATGACTTAATTATTCTGTTCGTGTTTCTCGACTCTTCAGATAAGCGACGTGCCCACCAATCCCTTACTTCTTTAACGTATCAGTTTGCAATACGTGTTTGACAAAAAATAAAAACAATGAACACCTTTTTATGCATTTCTTCCGACTCCTGTAATTTCCTCTCCATTAGACTCAAATATTCTGCTAGAATTCCTTCTAAAACATCTCTTAGAATTGTTCTCCTTTATGGTTAGGAGACCAACTTACACTCGCATAAAACACCGGAAAATAAATATTGTTCGTACAAAACAGTCTCCTGGTTTTGAAATTACTCATAGCGTGTACGTACTTCGCACCGGACTTAACTTCCGGTCAATGTGAGCTAGCTTTCAAGGACCGCTAGGTTCGAAGGGCTTCCTTGTGTTTTTTGTACTATGACGAATTCTTGTTATCCAGGGGGAAGTTAGAGTAATATTAGGGTCGTTGATATATTATTTGGGTTCTTTGAAGAACTGGCAATGACCATAAGTATATTTATGACATAACACCGTCGGAGTCTACAGTTGGCTCTCTCGCATAAAACAAATAATGATGATGTTACTACTATCATTTCTTGGTTCGACGCATTTTTTACCTCTCACTGACCCAGGTCCGACGTGAAATTAAATCATTACTTAACCTTTTAAAAAGTAGCTGTAACTTTACATACAACCAGGTTTAAAGTTAAAAAATTCTACGTGGTTCCCACATTGCCTTTATGTGTTTTGTACGGATCTCAGAACAAACAGCAACTTTTGCCTTTTAAACCATTAAGAGACTGGTTTTTATAACCGAAGTGGAGAGTGTTTACGGCGTAGTAGGCAATGAGTCCTTAAATAAAACAGATATGCTTCGTATTTAAAGGGTTAATGCAGAATGAGGAGAGATGAATGACCTTATATCACACCAAGAGGTCATTCAAATTCATACAGATCACACAGGACTATATCTGACACAAGAACTAAATTTACAGGAAATAAATTCACCAGTAATCAATCTGACACAAGAAATCCTCTTCTCCGAACTGATTAACTTCTCTCTACGAACCAACTAACTCTGTGTATTAGAAATGAGCAAATTCTCTTCTCCCAAATCTGACTAACCAAGTAACGAAGAACTGAATAATTTCTCGCCTGGGCGTGCAAAATCTTACGATATCTTAAGAGCCTGGTCGTAATAAATTCAAATAAGTTCCAGCGTCAGTGATTGGTCAGATGTGACATTAGGGCACACACCATACAAACAATAAAAAAATTAATAAATAATTAAGAATTTTCATTGGTTGAGGTGGTGGTGCGCTTCCCTTGGGCATTAATCCCATAGACCCTATGTGAGATCACGTAAACGGTTAGCTGAGAATGTGGCCTCAACAGGTTCTACAAGATTAAAATAAAAAGGCGAAGAATTTGCGGACAAAAAATGTCTCAAGCATTGAAGGGACAGCTGTGACATGCAGCTGCCTGCATCTCTTTACTCTGTAAGTACATCACTTACAAATGAGTATTGAGATGGCCAAGAGGAACGCTCCGTTATAACTTATCGTAACGCATTCATTGTAACGGCTCGTACACTATGTTAAAATGCAAAGTAACAAAATCTATAAAACTCACCACATGTATCGGTCTATCATTACAAAATACTCAAAAATAAGTTGAAACATTCACCAGCCCAGTTGGTTTGAGTTCGTTTATAAAACTTGTTCAAATATAAGATAACGTCTTAGGTTAAAATTATACCAGAACTGGTGACACGTTGTAAATTATTCAGCGACGAATGTGCTAAAAAATGTGGTGTAGCAGGCTACAAGCATAGAGTATTCTGTGATTTTTATAGGACGAAGTCAGTACCAGGTACGTATACGTACCCAATAAATACCCATACCTCAGGATTGTGAACCGCCACTTATGAGAGTGCGATAATCCGAAACAACGACGAAAGATCAGCATTCTGCCTAATTCAATACAATAATTTACCATGCCTTAAAAGAACGCTTGGAATTTTGAAGGCTTCTGAGAATATAATGTTTTTGCAGTCGCGGTAGCCAAGTCCGTATAGTGACATTACGGAAACAGCAAATTTGGTTGTTAGATTCCACGCTCGCCCCTTGTTACCGAAACATAGTCTTGACAGCAGTACTGGAAACTCTCTTTAATGCTCCTACCCCTGCCAGAAGAGTTACTTGCTTGAAGTTTAAACTCGTGCTTCCATTCGTAATTTTCCATAGCTCAGTTTATAAAGTAGGAAAGAAAATCGACAGGTCATTGAGCACACAGCCTTATCTATGTATGCTGCTCCACATATGTTGCTTTGTATGAAAATATAACTTCCTTTACAAAGTGCCACATCTCTTATATGAAATTGATTTAAAATTATTAGACTTCAGAAATAAGCGGAAAATTACTTCATTGTATTCATATGTGTGTCTATAATGCATTTCTTATGGAGTAACAGGGTTATATCAGTGAGAAGCCCACTGTGACTGGAATTTTTCTTCCGAAGTTTCGTAGAATGCATTTCAATAAAGTCCTTTGCCTTCCTTAGTAGGAAACTGAAAGTATATTTACATCGTGAACACCAGTCTACAAGTAAAAAGTTACTGACCTTACCTCGTCTGTGAATTTCAATGATTCATAAATAAACACCAGCCTGTCTGTGCCTATCGATATTTATTGTGCATGTACTTACAGACATTCCGGATTTCACGTAGCTTCTGGTGACGATGTTCAGAGTGCTGGACATTGACTGGGCAGTATTTGGTGTCTGTTCGTCCTTTATATCTGCTGAACAGCAAGTAACACTGCATAGTACAATGACAATTACTGAAAATGATATGTACTAATAGTACACTGGGGAGCGTGAAGGCGAACAGTTACATATGTATCGAGTTTCCAAACAGTATATTTCGTAAAGGGTGCGTGACTGTTGAGGGTAATTTAAAGCAGGAGTGAGAAAATTTAGACAAAGTTGATGGAGACAAAGTGACAATCGTATTTGTCAGACTAGCTCCATGAAGGGCCAGTTCGATTTCAATGATTTCTTAATTAAATACTTCGTTGAACCTCAAATGAATTAAGTTCTTTGCCGCAGTTCTTCTTTGTCCTGCTTTCCTTTTCCAAATCTACTTGTTTCCTTTCATTTTGTTATTTCGAAGATTGATTTTATTATCTGTGTAAAATTAAATGAATTTGATCACCGAAATTCGGCTAAAAGCTTTCAGTGCCCTTCTGTCCTTTCCAAATGGAAAAAACACTTCCTTTCCATAAGCAATATTACTGAAATCGTACCTTCACATTCTGAGTAACAATTTTAATCTCCATCATCCGGTCGATATTTTGGCCACCGACATTAATTTACGCAGCTGTACCGATCGGAAGCGTCTGCCAGTTTTATGTTGAAGGGAATTCAATTCATCTTTTGTCACTATGCACGGAACTGTTTTATGTGTAGCAATTATTTAAACTGACGTAGGCCTATGTAACTGAATGTGCCGTGTCAGTGGTGGCGTAGACACATTTGCTCCTGCGGTACCGAAGAAAGATGAATATTCCTTCGAGAAGAACATGACATACAATCGAAGGATTTGAAAGACTATGGTTATCGTTACTTACTTCCGTCTGCTACTACAGTATGTCAAGATTAACTTTTTATAAATTACAACGTCACAATGTAATTCCATTAGGAAAATAACAGAATTTCCAATAAAGAAACAAAGAAATTTTTAGGTAATTGGGTCAGAAAGTACGTTTGGGTACCCATAAATCAAAGGCAACAAATTAGTAGAGAAAACTGACAATACATAATGAAGGTATTGTAGTACAAGTCCCGGATCCAAATCCCAACTTCTCTCATAAGGTAAATCAAAACCTCGCCCTTGTGTTTGGTTTTGCAAAGCACTACTCAGTTTAATTAATATGGCAAGGAGTTATTTGTTTCAACCAAACATAATTTTAATGATGAAGTATTAATGTATGACGCAGCATATTAAGACAAAGACTGTGAAAGGTCTGAATATTTACTGCCTCCCTATCTACCAGAATAAGAGGATGAGAATAAATTCTTAACGGGATTGTAAATTCAGCTATATTGTTTTTGAACCAACGGGAATATAAGGTGATATTTCCAAAAACTATGTACAAATCTTGCAGTAATTATAAATCTTCCAGTGGAGTTCTGCAGAAACTTCCATCAGTTTGTAACGTAGAAGTTATGTTTACTGAAGTTTGTGACAGATTAAAGCTACAGTGTTTGAAATAGCAAATGTAACACAGGCAATTTATTTAAAGTTATTATGAGAAGTGATGTATTTTTTACGAGCAGAAAGAACAGGGCTTAATTATAACCTTGGTACAGCTTTTTCACTCTTATTCCTGGATTGCCTTTATAAGAGCCTGGGCCAGAGTACAAAGCATAAAATTTTCTAACCTATTGGACACAAGGTAAAATATTTTTCAGGTGATCAAATGGAGGAAAATGAGATATTCAGGGCATGTGACACGTGCATGGGAGAAAAGAAGTGCATACAGAATTTTGGAGGGGAAACCTTAGCAGACAGGCAATTTCGACGACATGGTCATATAGGGGAGCATAATATTAAAAAGCTCTTAAAGAAATAGGATGGGAGGGCGTTTCTTGGATTGATCCGGCTTAGGATATGGACAAGCGGTGTACTAATTTTACGTTATTTATTTCCTTGCCTATGATCAATATAGTAAAATAGAACCAATTTATGCACTGTATTATTATCTATTTAAAGAACCTTAATGTCTAGTTCTTTTTCCCGGACATGTTTCGGCAACAACTTTACAAATATCAAGGGACTTACCTCAAATTACATAAGACCAAGTGCATTAAAATGTGACTTATTAAATTGTAAGGCAGTATTAGAAGCTCTGTATGTTAAAATTCTTCTATAAAAACATTTGCTGCATAGTTTTTATACCAGTTTGATGTTACGGTGTTATTTCTGGCCTGGCGTCCCTAATTCATGTAATTCCAGGATTTGTTTGTGTCGTGGGACATCCCAGGTGTCAAGCCGGGTGATATCGTGTAGAAGCGTAGTGGAACACGCCAGTTGAACCTGTCCTACGAGTGACATTCTTGGGTTATTATAATTACCAAGCACATAGAACGTACATTCAATGTATCCTGTTGTGTTACTGTCCCGTCAAGAGCCTGTGAATTTTCATTCATTGAAATTTGTCATTAATTCATTTAGTCAAACCAAATATCTTGAGAAATTACAACAGCCCTCATGCTGGACACTAATATGGCAAACGAGTTAAACAAATACACCCCCATCATTTTTACTTTCCTCCCCACCAAGAAGTGCCTGAGGGGAGTGTCAGGCACAAGAATGGACACAATACATGTGGTCTGAGATAATGTTAATGGTCTGGATTCCTGGGCGAGTGTCACACAATAAAAAAGCGGAGTCATTCACTAACATTACTGCAACGATATAACCAAGCTAAAATTATAATATACAGAAAAGGAAAATAAAAAAAAAGATACTAGTACTGTTCGAACTCAGGCAGTAAGTTCATTTACTGATTTTAGTTTACATACCCATTATTCATCCCCCGCAGTCTCAGTCCAGACTCTGCAATCACTGATCTACACATCTGACTCACCTTCTGCCATTCCGTTATATTAGATGCTAATATCTGTCACCCTATGGGCGTTTTATCCCGCTGTGAGAAAGGCAATATGTTCATATATTTGTCAGAAATATCTTCTTTTCAGGCGAGTTAGTATAGTCGCTAAAAGCGTTTAATAGCTTCGTCATGTCCGTCCGTCTGTCCGCATGCATCAGCACCGCTCCCACTGCACGGATTTCCGTAACATTTGATATTGGAGCTTTTATAAACACGTGTTGAGAAATATTAAATTTTGTTAAAGCTGGGCGACAATATCACTTTACATAAGGACCTAAGGAAGTTCTTTTGTTGCCGGCCACATTAAATCGCCATAAACCCGCTCCGTTCCGAGTAAAATGATGCCAGGCTGTTCGGGTAGCCTAGGAGGTACAAACAAAAGTCGACCGTGCTGTAACGTTACATTGTACGTAAGTTGTATATCATGTTATGACTTTGAAAATACCGTGGCTTTGGGCGTTTCGAAAACAATTTTGCGAGACAGCGGGACAGAGCCCTAAAATCCTTAAACACTGAGACCGTCATTGGAAAACCGAATTGAATGGAATCCTTTCTCATGCCGAACCATTTTAACCCTTTAAAGGCGAAGCTTATCTGTTTTATATAAGGACTCGGTGCTTACGGCGCTGTAAACACTCTCCACTTCGGTTATAAAAACCAGTCTCTTAATGTTTTATAAGGCGAAAGTTGTTGTTTGTTCTCACATCCGTACAAAACCCATAAAGGCAATGTGGGCACCACGTAGAATATTTTAATGTTAAACCTGGTTGTCTGTAAAATTATCGCTATCCTTTAAAAGTTAAACTCTATTTTACCGTAGGCTATGTATGGATAAATTCCCGGCAATTTTAATTTTCCAGTGGCGCAACAGCCCCTAGTGGGTCAAGGCGTCCTCATTACCGAGGCTTCACCATCACACTCAGACACACCACAATCCGTAGGACTCCGCTCGCCGAGTGATCAGTCTGTCGCAGGGGCCTCTACCTGACAACACACAAAACTCACATTCAATCCCGCAAGTAACCTTTCGAACTACAACGTGCGCCATTTGTAGTAACGTGTACTACATTTCGCTGCACAGCCTTTCCAACATTCTAATTGAGCAATTAGACAGTGTAATGATTTAGGCTACGAAGCTATAGAACATACAACGTACAAGACTGGCAACAATGTAAGTCTCTGTATTTTGTTCATAAGCGTAGTAGTCTGGAATACCGAGTGACAGAGTACAGGGCTATAGCATGCCTCTTTAGTCACTAGGTACAGTACTAGAAGATCAAGAATCCCTGACATGTTACTAGGAAATGCCATCATTCCTTGCTTCCAAGGCGGCCGTATTTTCTGCCAATATATTTAGAAGAAAGGACCTCAACTTTTATTCTGACTTATACGGCGTATACCTTACTGAACGGCATTATATCACATAAAATGTTTAACTTGTGGGCAATTCTCCATTTGACGAGACGTGATCCAAGCACATCACAATTTTCACACCCAGAAATAATTAAGAAATGCAAGATAAACATCTATTTTTGTGACGTAGAAAACATATTTGAACTCACAGAGTACACGATGAGTATTTCGATAACTGCCTGACAAGACATTTAATCAAAGTGTGAGGATATGACGTGAGGCGATCACTGTCTCGCGAATAATTTGATCGCTGGAGTGAAAGGGTTAATTTAGGCGGTAAAGTCTGCCAGGCTATTGAATGAGTGAGAGCGCTATGTGAGACACAGATTGCTGATGAGACGTTTATTGAACTTAGTGAGGGTCTACCGTGATACAGCCATCACTTTCTGTCTAGTAGATTAAGCACTGCGGTGACAAATGACACACAAAATACGTCCCAATAATAATAATAATAATAATAATAATCTATTTTATTATTGTGCAGAGTCAAAAACCAGATAGCCAATTACAGATACAGCACAACATACAAATAGAAATAACCATGAAAAATGAATAGAGCACAAACCAAAGAAACAAACAAACAAAGGATGCCTCAGTAATTAATTATAACACCCTGTAATAACGACGTGAAGTAATATCATATCTGAGTGTGATAATTTGCCTTCAGAAGACATCTAATTGATCAGAAAATAAATTTCCTGCAGTGACAAACCTGGCAGGGGGAAAGTTTTTATAAATTTAACTAACATGAGACGAATGAAAATCTCGGAGTTTCCCAGTGGGAACTCGAGGATCAGTAATGTCCATGGTAGGCGGACAAGTTTTAGATCCCACAAATATTAATGTAAAAAATGTCACTAATTTGATTTCTTCCCTCATGTAAAGCACGTAAACAGAATACTTGAAAAGCATTAGCATAACTATAGTCATTATTGTCTGGGGGAAGGAACAGATTATATTATGCACCTACAAACTTTGATTGAGTCCCCTCGAGGTTTTTAGCATCCATAGAGGTAATTGAATTCCATCCTATGGACGCGTATTGTAATTTAGTTCCAACAAGTAAAAAATGTAAAATCAATAAACCTTCAAGAGTAGAAAATGAAAAGGTAATATTACCAATGAGCCCCAAAAGCTTAATAGATTGAGAGAAAATGTAATCAATATGAGAGCGAAAATATAATTCAAAATTACTAAAATCCTTCAGCTCCTTAATAAAATGAGTACGTGTAAAATAAGAATTCCCATGTATATATATCAAGAGAAGACTGTTAGTTTTCCTGGAGAAGGTAATGGCAACTGCATTAATATACTACCAATATAACTACGGGTTCCATGAATCTGTCACAGTGCCCTATCTTCTTTTTTCCTTTTATTAATTTATTTTTCAAAGTTCTATATAACTAGTCATCAACCGGCTTCAATGTCTGATTTGGCTGAACGGGAAATCATTCACAATTTTAATACAGTATTTACAAAATACATTTTATTTTTCGGTTTTGTCCGTTTTTGGTACTTGCAATTGTGCTGTTTAACCAAACTTCGATATGTGGAGTTAGTTTCGCCCATTTTTGTGGTTCTGGTAGCAATACATTCTGCAAAATTTAGAAATTTCTTTCATGAATCTCTCATATGGGTTGCTCTGTGGAGGCTGAATCTCCGAACGTCAATTTCTTGCATTTTTTTTTCATATCGGTCACTGAAATTTGGTGTCATTATTTGCAAGTGTCGCTTTGGGCTTTATGACTTCACGAAAATAGTGATTAAACATGATCTGGTTGTAGCTGCTTTCAACGGATATCATTTTACATGCTTAGAGAAGACATCAAGACACACAAGAATGTATTTAACACCTGATGATTAATTTCCGAATAGATCTATTGCACTTAATACCCCTGGTGTTTCCGATAGGTGGCTACGTTCTTCCGCGTTAGTGGATCTATTTGGATGCTTAACCTCCTGCCATAAGTCACAGGTGGCTATAAACTTTCATACTGTGTACCTCAGTTATTCAAGCGGTATTAATATTTTATTTGTTGGATGCATTTGTTCACAACTAAATGGCCTACTGAAGTACGTAGTACTTAATAAAGGGTCTTTCGAGACATTCTGGCAACTCAGGTTTCCAGATAATTGCCTCTGTGTCGTCCTTTCTGAACAACACATCACCCTCCATTCTGCGTTTGTTGTCACTTGCGTCAACTGCCATCATTTCGTTTATGTTACTGATTTTATGGTCAGTGTCCTGTTTGGCTGCTAAGTTCTTTACGTCCGTACTTTCTGTGTGGTCAGTTTCCAAGTCAGTTTTGCTTACTAGAATGCCGTTGGACTTGGACAAATTTTCAATGTCACTGGTGCCAAGGCCGGCTGGATTCCTACTGAAGACATCCACCAAGTTATTTTCAGTCCCTTTCACGTGTCTTATTTCAATGTCATATTCCTGTATGGCTATCAGCAATCTAGCTACGCTGTTTGAAGTTACTGCACAACTTTGTAAGAAAACACAGTGCCTTGCTCTCTGTACAAAGGGTAACTTTGCTTTCATATATGTCAAGTCGAAACTTGTCTAAAGCGTAAACAATAGCCAATAACTTCTGCTCGCAAATGGTGTGACTTTGTTCCGCTGGATTCAGAACTCTGGAAGCTGTTGATAAAATATTCAAACGTTCTTGTTCATCCCTTTGTCACAAAATTTCACCGACTGCCTTGGAACTAACGTCAGTACTAATAATATACGGATATGTTTCATCTGGTTTACGAGGTAAATTGTGTTGCGAACTTGTATCGCAATGTTTCAAATGCAGGACAGTTCGGAAGTTTGGTGTGATAGAGTTTCGGAGAGTTAGTCGAGAAAAAGGGCGAAATTAAGATTGGAATAGGACAGTTATTCAAGGTGTCGTCATCATTTCCGTGATTGTAATCTTCTTGATGTAATATAATGTGTAACCCTTCAAATAAAGCATATGCGTTAACTGTAAATTGGTGAATGAGTTGGATAGAGGACGCTGCAGGGACCTCCCGCGTATAAACCGTGAGAAAAGTTATCGCGGTAGCAATTCTTTACGTCCGTACTTTCTATGCGGTCAATTTCCAAGTCAGTTTTGCTTACTAGAATGCCGTTGGGCTTGGACAAATTTTCAGTGTCACTGGTGCCAAGGCCAGCTGGATTCCTACTTAACACATCCACCAAGTTGTTCTCAGTCCCTTTCACGTGTCTTATTTAGATGTCAAATTCCTGTATGGCTATCAGCCATCTAGCTACGCTGTTTGAAGTTACTGCACAAATTTGTAAGAAAACACAGTGCCTTGCCGTCTGTATAAATAGTAATTTTGCTTCCACATTCGTAAAGTCGAAACTTGTCCAAAGCGTAAAGAACGGCCAATAACTCCTGCTCGCAAGTGATGTAACTTTGTTCCGCTGGATTCAGAACTCTGGAAGCTGCTGATACAATATTCAAATTTTCTTGTTCATAACTTTGTCACAAAATTTCTCCGAGTACCTTGGAATTAGCGTCAGTACTATTAATATGCGGATAAGTTTCATCTGGTTGTACGAGTTAAACTGTGTTGCGAACTTGTCTCGCAGTGTTTCGAATTCAGTTTGCATTTCTTCTGTCTGTCTCCATTTTGTTCCTTTGCGTAGCAGTCCTAACAAGGGTTCTACATATCATGCATAATTAACTATGAAGCGGTGGTGATAATTACTAGTTCCACGAAATTTCCTTAATTGCTTTTGATTTCGCGGGGCTGGATAGCTCAATGCGGCTTCTATCCTCTGCGGTCAGCCTTTAATTCTGTCCTGCTAAGATCATGTTCCAAGAACTTGACTTCTTTTTTGCAGAAACTACACTTAATTAGGTTAATCGTAAATCCTGCAGTTATCAGTTTGTCCATCACAGAATTAGTGTCGCATATGTTCTTCGTATGTTTTTGAATAAATTAGTAAGTCGTCGACCTAATGGATAACATATTCTGTAGAGTCCCGTCCCAGTACTTGTTGTAAAGCACTTATGAAACTAGCCAAAGGGTTTTTGTACCTGTAAGGAACTCGTATATATTGATAAACTTGACCTTCGAACTGAAATGCAGTCCACTTCCGTGAGCGGTATTTGCAGAAATGCGCTATTCAAATCTATTGACCGTATGTATCCAGCTCCATGAAATCTTTGTAGCAGTTCCAGCATGGGCGTTACCTTCGTTTTATCCGAAATAATAACTTTATTATTTTGCCTCTTATCCAAACAAATTCTTAGTGACAAAAACACTAATCACCAACAAAATGAACAAAGATAGTTTTATCATCAATTGTAACACAATCCTACATGTTTCGACCCTGCTGGGTCATCTTCAGGGAGAACTTTTTGTTGTCGTTACACTAAGGTTGCACTTTATAGTTGAGTGAGAATGTGCTGTTGACTGTGTACTGTGTACTGGAGGCGTGAACTCTTTGTGGTCCCGGCGTGTAAACCGGGACCACAGAGAGTTCACGCCTCCAAAAAGAACACAGTCAACAGCACCTTCTCACTCAACTATAAAGTGCAACCTTAGTGTGAAGATAACAGAAAGTTCCCCCTGAAGATGACCGAGCAGGGTCGAAACATGTAGTAGTGTGTTACAATTTATGATAAAATTCTCTTTGTGTATTTTGTTGGTGATTAGTGTTTTTGTATAATGTAGTGCACTGACATGGAACACATTAAATTCTTAGGGGTTTTTCCTTTCTTTCTACCAGTGTCAACGGGTTCACATATGACGAGTATGAAATTTCTAGAATGACGTTCCATATCATCTCCTGAATCTGTACCTTTGCTTCACTTCTTCTTGCAAATGGAATCGCGTGGCTGTTTCCATAATTTCGGTAACTCTCCTTGCATTTCAAATTTATACTCAAAGACTTTGCATTTGCTTACCGCTTAGTAAAGTACAACCAGTATTTATTCAACAGCTCAAACAACCGAGGTATTTGATCATTTTTTAAATTCTCCTCTATTCTCAGCCTCTTTAAAGTCAGTTCGTACTCTGCTCCACCATTGCCACTGTTTTTCATGTAACAGTTGAATGCTGGTATTTTGTCGGATTCCCCTTTCTGGTTGCGTAAACCCTGTACATTAGTCCCTATCAAATACACGTATCGGACATATTCTTCATTAACACACTCAGCATCACAGTGCTTACTGAATTCAACAGCACTGTTATCTCGGCTAGATCCGTCTCTATTCACCATACTCTTAGAGTCATCACTTACATCAGCATTCTCACGTGACGGTACTGCTTTCTCACTTACATCAGCATTCTCACGTGACGGTACTGCTTTCTCGTAACTGACTTTGTCTGCACTGTCGCAAGGCGAATTATCGATATCATCATAATCATTAACTCTTCCGACATAACTTAAAAACGGGAACATTCTTGAATCGGAAAATCCTTCATTGGACGGTACACGATGTAGGGTTGGGTGGTCGGGGTAAGGCACCTCTCCGCTCTGTTATGTTGACAGATGGGTCGACTAGTAAGAATGTTACTGCCCTTTAAGACAGGAATGTCACCTTTTGCATTGTCAGCTTGACCCACATCTACAAAAGCTACGTCTGTTTTATTTCCTTCCTCATCTTCTTTCAAATCAGTTTCCTTCTCGTAAAATCAATGATCACTTAATTACTAATGCAAAAATCCATGCCTAGTGATATGGCAGTTACTAATTGTGACGATATGACTAAAACCTGATCAATCAATATTCCACTGCAATTTAATTCAATCAGTGTTTTTAGTCGTACTTCGGCCTTTTGTTACAAAGTGCACTTTGAAAATTAAAGTCCTGTACTAGCAATTCCACAAAATTTATCCCGTATGTCTTTAAATCTTTGTACAATTTTTCCGACATCACAGAACATTGACATCCTGTAAGTACAAGCGCAGTACATATTTGGTTTCCAATCAAAAGTTCTATTTGTGGACAGTTTTCAATATTATTTTCATTTAAAAAATATAATTAAACTGCGTCTTGTGAAGCAAGTTTGTCCTCTTCACATAAATAAAATTTTTGTGGGTTTTATTTTGACTTCTTTCCCTGACTTTGGCTGTATAATCCCCGGGACTTTAACGTGTTTATTATTAATTTCATCCGTAATCAGGTGTTGGGCTAGACTGGACTCTATAGCGCGTGAGGCCGCACGTTGCCCATCTAGGAAGTCCCTTATATTAACTTCCGTCCGTGTCAAGTTCAAGAACAAGTTTAAATATAACTCCACTCCCCCCCACATGCCTTATTCCCAGGAGTGTGAATGTGCAATTACAGAGCGGCAACTCTCTGGCCACGTGAGTGAGAATGTTTCACAAGAGAGTGGTCACTCTGAGCGGCATATTAAGTCACACTTGTGAGGCAAGCGATAATTACAACATTTTTTCACTGCAGGATCAAAACGGGGTGGCGCGCCGTCGAGGTGCAAGTATAAAAGTAATGGTGTTCCCAAAGCACGTCTTTTAAACGTGCAACATTTCTTTCCACAACAATGCTGCAGAAAAATATCACATTAAGTCAATCCTCGGAGATAAGCAGACCGAGAAGCTAATTGTTAAACACACAGCAGTACACACTTACACAGGAATGATTATAGAATTTGCCTGGTTCTTCCATGTATATGCCAACATGCCCTGATATAAACATACGTACACACAGACGCGTATAAAATGATTACATAAATCTGTCGCTTTTATTACCGACCTATATGAACACTTTTATGCAATGCATGCTTATCGTCAACAGTTACAGCCAGTAGGCGACAGTTATTCAGGAAAGGTCACGGCCTGATTTAGAAATATTTTCTAGGTATTTGCCCGAAATATCGCTGAAAAATTCACAATGTTCAGGAGTCCTATCGACAGTTGAATTGGGCACTTTCAGAGCACAAATTTCGAACTTCACACCTATAGCAATATGATCTGTTGGTTTAGAATAGAAGCCAGTTTCTGTAACTGTAAAACGAAGACAGAAGTTAGATTCTTGTTACATTCTCAAAATAAATAAATAATCCATATATTCGGAAACGAGCAGTGTAGTCAAGAAGTGTTGCATTCACCACATAAAACTGACCTTAACTGGTATTTGGTCAGACCCATTAGTGACACTGTAAAACAGGCCGTACTCTTGTGTGGGGTCACCCTTATCCATTTGTGACACTGTAAAACAGGCCGTACTCTTGTGTGGGGTCACCCTTATCCATTTGTGACAGCGTAAAACAGGCCTTACTGTTATGGGGTCACACTCATCCATTTCATTAAACCATTGAAGTTACCTCTCTCTTTTCAATATTGATTTTAAGTGTTTATAGGTTCGGCAGTTTGTTTGCAATATGGCAGCTACAAGCTCATAAAATTCCCTGATCGCCTGTAAAGTAGTTCCGTCTTATGTGTATTGATGGAGCTGCTTTTTTTCTTATACATTCTCTTGTCATCTGAATTGTTATCTGGAGGTCGTCGGTTCGACTCTTGGAAGTTGTTACTAACTTTTTTATGTTATTCCTTCGGAATACAAGCATGAATAAAGGTATTTCCGAATACTTTACGCTATGAAGAGAAGGGGGTGAATGGAAGTAGATCTGGATATATATTTAACCTCGGTACTAGATGGGGTGAGTAGTCAACTTCGCCTCCCCATCACTTTATTCCTACAAAAGGGGCTGCAGTACCCATTGAAAGGGAGGCTGTGTGTTTAGGGTTGTGTCGTGCCTCCCTACTTAGTAATTATCGGTCACCGTGAATCGATTTCAGCTGTGGGGCAACTGAAATTCCCTGTGTGTGATTATGAACACTCAAGCCACTGTACCATTGTATTAGAGCAAACTTAAATGAAACCCAGCAGCAATACTTACAGTTTGGTAAATAAGAAATTATATATATATGTATATAGTAATATAAACATTTGACAATAATACAACTTCTACACTGAAAGGAGGCTCCAAACTTACATATAGACGTATAATTGGCCGTGCTGGTCCAATATACAAGATTCCAAATAAACCCCAGCACCTCCAAAGACTGCACAATCACCCGCTCCCTTTATGTCGGCCGAGACGTAATTTTAAAAATAGCAGGACCAAACCAAATTTTAGACGTTGATTCCGCTGACAGAAGAAGTAGAGAGAGAGAGGGAGTAAGAAAGGACTGAGCTCAAGCAGGAAAACTCGGGAAAACCTGCCACGTTGAACGTGGGGGAGGAAGCAGGAAATGAAACTAGTGGGCCTAGTTGATGTGTAGTTGCTAGAATGACGTGGAAGCTTCCCGAAACCGGAAGCAGTGCCATGATATTGCACAGGGTTCTTTGGAGAAGATACAAAACTCCTGCCCCTGCTTAGATCATTAAAAATCGGTCGTCCAGTCCATATCCTAGGTACTACACTTACTGAACTATCGCGGCTGTGATCTTGAAATAGACGTGGTGAGCTATTTCGACCTTCCTATTCATTTCTTCATATTTCATCACACCTCACTGAAAGGTGTATATATGTCTGAGTGCTAGGTTATTTTTAAGTTATTTGATGATGTTCTTTTTACTGTATATCATCAAAACAGATATAGAGGTATTTATTCCGGTGAATGTGTAAGGAGTTGAAAGAACCTAACATTGTCAGAAGGTATAACACGGCATGATTCACTTGGGCAGACTGCAAAACATTACAGCAAATTCCCAGTCTGTTATTGTGCTGATTAACTGGGTGTCTGTTACCGACGTTTTGGGGCAGCGTATCATTCGTGTCTTCAACGACTTCTAACATAAAGGAAGGAGAGATATGCGTTCCGAAATCTCTTTAACCATTGTAAAATCCAGGGTCCCGTGGCAGCACACCGAACACAAGCTGCACTCCCCAGACTCTGTTTAGACTAGAAGGGACACAGTCCTGTTCCGCTTTGCTTTTTGTAACGAAGGCGAGGTCAGGAGAGGGGTGACAGACACATGAGAGTGTGTAGCAGGCGTGAGTATATGAGGCTTGCGGTCTGCCAGCCCGGGGGGATTCTTTTGGCACCAGCGAGGCAGACCACAACACTCGCTGGAAATTACACAGTTCCTGAGCTCGCCTTCGGCTCACTCAATTACTTCCGTGTATCGTTACTTATAGTAGTAAATTATTCCTTACACTAAGCTTGGGGGCTGCTGTGTGCTTACTTCTACATGGACAAAGCCAGCTCTCCCACGTAGTTACCGAATTCGGGGAGAGAACCCAGGCTCCCCGGGTCCGGGTCGCTACACCATACACCTAGCTACTCATCGCAGATGAACGTAGCACTCACTTACACATCTATGGAAGGACAGAGACTTCAGTATTAAAAATAAATCCATTTATGACACATGGTAATAGAGTCGTGATTCAGATTATGTACCTTCAGTTTACGTGACTTTGTAGCCAACAAACTAACTCCATGGAGCAGAATCCTTCCTGAGAAGCTAACAGATCCTCCGCTAGTCAAGAAATTCCTCGCATTTGAGGAAACCCGCGGGTTTATTACAGCATTCACAAGCGCCCGCCACCTGTCCCTATCCTGGGCCAGAGCAATTTATTCTATGCCATTTCTTGAAGGTTAATTTTAATATTATACTCGTGTCTCCTTCTGTGTCTTAAAAATGCTATCAGACCGTCAGATCTGCCCACCAAAACAGTCTATATACATCTCGTGTTCCGCATACGCGCCTCATGACCCGCCGAGCTCATTCTTGATTTGATCAACCGAATAATATGCGGCGAGAACTACAGGTGATGAAGCCCCTCGTTACGTAGTCTTGTCAACTCTCCTGTCACCTCGCCCTTCTAAGGTCCAAATATCTTCCGCAGCACCCTACTGTCGAACACCTTCAGTCTGTGTTCCTCCCTCACCGTAAGAGACCAAGTCTCAGACCCATACAAAGTAACACGCGATATTACAGTTCTGTATACATTGATCTTTATATTTGGTTAACAAGCTGGAAGACAAAATTAAGAAGTTGGTGGCGCAGTTGATTGGAACACTGGGCTTCAAACCGGAATGTCTCGGTTTCGATTCCCGGTGGTGTCATTGGAATTTATCATTGTCTTAATCCTTCCGCTGGTGTCGACTCAGCCACTAACGAAAATGATTAACAATATTTCATGGGGTACAAAGGTGGCCGGTGTGTAGGGCTGACAAAGATTTCTGGGTATCGGGAATCGAATCTTGACCATCAAGGCACCAGCCAAGTCTCTATAGACCTACCGACTAAGCGGCCCTTACTATTGCATTCACAATATTTATCCACTCGAAGCCAGGCCGTTTAAAAGCGCCTTCAAGTATATATGAGAAACCACGGAACAATGCCTATTAAGCTGACTCTTTCATATGACAAGGCAGGGTGAATCTTACTAATATTAAGCATTATGTCACGCTGTTAGAAGCGTGCCGTGTCCCAATGTACCCCGCGTAGCAGCGTGGTGAATCTTGAATTTCATTACAGTGGAATGTGCTGCTACCTGGCATCGATTCGTTTAAGTACATGTTGCTGCCGTCTTCAGATTAATATGTTTCATTACACGGGCCGGAATACCAGAGATTTAGCTTCAAATTACGCTACTTTACACAAACGACACTCCACACACGGACTGGCAGACTGACACGATGTACCTCTAGATGTGCGCCCACACAGTGCCCTGTCACATGACGCCAACATGTGCGGATTTATGAAACAGACACACTACTAGCTGAAATTCACCGAACGATTTAAAAATAGTCCCATAGCATTAAGGTTAACACATAACGGCAAATTTTAACGTTGTTGCCTTAATGTAATCAAGGTTCAGGTCTTCTGGGATGTTATGTCTCTTCGATATTTCAACAGAAATACTTTATTTATGGACACATTAAGCCCATAAATGAAAGAAATAGGTTAACAACAAAAATTTGCAAATATGGGTGTATTAGTTGTTACGTCTGCCTGATCTTCTGCCGCTGAATCCGCACGTAAAACCTCGACTGAGATTTTCATGAGATTTATCCAAATATTAAGCAGTTTTATTTACCTGTATGTGCTGAAGCATCCCAGCTTCTAATCTCAATTTTTCCATATCGTGTACGTATGAATTTATTCTGTATTATTTGGAAAAATGTGTACATTAAGAAAATACAATGTATCAGGTTTCGCATATTTCCCGAAATGTTTCGTTTTAGTCTACACCATCCTCAGGGGAAACTACGTTACAACACTTGTAACCAGTGGTTTGCTTCAGCGGTTTCAAGTGCTCTAATGTAGCTCCCCCAGGGTGGTGTAGTCTACACCGAAACACGTCGGAATTTATGTGAAACTTGATGTATTGTGTTTTCTTAGTGTATGAATTGTTCCAAATAATAAAGATTAAATTCCAATTTCAGTTACAGTCTAATATATAAAAACGCTGATGGTGTGTGGATGTGTGCGTGTTTGTCTTTAGTTTGTTTATCATGTAGCGAATAACACTGACATTGACGTAAATATGTTTCGATACATCAACGAAGTTGTCTATAACTCGTGGAGATTTCCAAAAAGCAGGTGATACCTGGAGGTCCACAGAATTCACAAGTGTTACTGAACTCGCTGTAAGTGCAGTGTATTTGACTGCAGGACATTCAAAGTAATGTAATATATTATTCTCTATCACCAAAGCTTAGAAATTCAGTTCGACTTCATAAGATCTTCGTCCGGCTGCTGCTGCAGACAGACAGAGAAAGAGAGAGAAAAAACGAAGTTGAAAGGGACTAAATGTAGGAAAAAAAACAAGGTTTTATTCCAGTCCAACTCTCACTTCAGTGCTTTCAGTATTTCAGCTACAGCGACTAACAAAGTAATAACTCAGCCCTTCTTGACAAACTAACAGCTTCTCAGCCAGTAAGTAATTCCCAACATTTTATGGAACTCGAAGGTTCATTAAGACGATCCCGCCATATGTGCCTACCTTAAACCAGAGCAATCCAGTCTACGCCAGTTCTTAAAACCCACTTTAATATTATCCTTCCATCTCCGCATATACCTTCCAAGTGGTCTCAGTCCATCAGATCTTTCACGAAAATCCTGTATGTACCTCTCGTGTTCCCCATACGTGCCACATGCCCCACCCATCTCATTCTTCTCGATTTGATCAGACGAATAATTTTGTAAAGAGTAGAGCCTACAAACCATAGAACTTCTTGTTATGTAGTCTTTCCCACTCTCATGATATCTCGTCCCTCTAAGGCCCCAATATCTTCTTCAGCACCCTATACTCGAAAAAACTGAGCCCATGTTCATCCCTTACTGTGAGAGAAAAAATTTTAAACCCGTAGAAACCAACAGGCACAGTTACAGTTCCGTACATATTTTTTTAACTTTACGTTACCAGTTAGGAAACTGGAAGACAAGAGGTACGGCACCGGATGGTAGCGGGCATTCCCTGAGTTCAGCCTGCACTTTACTTATTCATGCATGCAATCTTAAGGTCAGCTTCACCGGCCTTTTAAAATTGCAGGTCATTTAGCGCTGCCCTGAACTCTGCCTTTTAGAGCAGGAAAGTATATTTGTTTACTTCCTGGAGGAAAGTTTGAATAAAGCTACCAAATTAATGATAATAAGCACAATTAGTAATGTAGCACAGGAAATTCTTTAGGAAGCATACTTTGTGAGGTTACGCGGAAATATTTGCTGCTTCAAGAGACGGAATTTGAAATATTCTTCAATATATTCTATAAGTTTTTGCATAAAATAAAATATCTGTATAAGTAAAACAGATTTGAAATATCTCCTGAAGTGACAATATTACCCGCTGAAACTCAACGGGTTTTATACTAGTCAGGTAATAATTAACGGACAGCTTATATGAAGACACATGCGGTACCACGAAAGTAACTGCCAAACACTTTAGCAGGGAAAAGACTATACAACAGACTTTGTAATACTTTGAAGGCTAAACGAATCTATCTTATATATAAAGAATCAACCAAAACAGTCCGTCAGATGTTTGAGTATTTTTGATGAAGGAGTGGAATGACTGCAGTGGAAGTTCACGAAAGGTGTGCTATAACTCAAATTCCTATGTCCTATTTACAAGAACGCCTTTAGTCTCTGAAAAGAACTCTGTAGTCAGGTACGTAATGTCTATACGCATGTGTTCCCACTTCTAGCCCTGAGGGATTTAGTGAAAATATCCCTAAGCACACCTGAAGGCCCAACCAAAATTTTCATTGAGAGGGGTAGCTGACCCTGCGGCTGTATATATATAAATAATTTACTTTTGATTTTAAAAACAATGTTATAAAAATTATATCACACATATAGCTGTAAAATGACATTGCCTTAAAATGCGTTTAGTTTCGCTTAAATACAAGTACAAATTCCGTGATTGAATTTATATCACAAGGTCTAATTTTCTTGGTTTTAAAGTTCATCTGAGGCTTTCTAAGTTGATTTTATTTTTCAAAATTCCAGTGAAACAGTCATCTCCAGATTTCAGTGGCTGACTTCGACTGAAAGTTTCGATACTATCGTGTCTGCAAGAAATCTATTTTTTAACATTTCGTTTTGCTGGTGGCAGTCGGACCGAACTCCAGTCTTCTTGATCTTTGAAATTGTGACCTATAGGTTCTCCCGAAACGTCGTTACAATACTATCACTCAGTGCCGCCTAATATCCCAGAAGAGCTCAGATCTTTTCTCAACTTTCTCATTTTGTGTAATGAGATTGAATTTCGTGTTTATAAAACCAAATGCGCACTTGCAGTATAAACAACATACAATTTATTCCTTCGTACTTGTTTTGGCCGCTTCTAGCCATCACAAGGGACCTTATACACCAATATATTAAACATAATAGAATATCATTCATATACACTGTTTTAATGTCTTTTGCATTCCACGAATCTATCTGTGAAATTACTGTGAGACAATGTATATAATGCAGATTGAAGTCGGGGAATGCTTGTTGTCATTCGGTGCAGAATCTTTTGTCTTCCAGGTTGCTATCCAAAAACACAAAGATTAGGGTATGCAGACGTATAATTTTAATGGGTAAATTACGAGCAGACTGAAGACGGAGAATGCTTGTTTTCATTCGGTGCAGAATCTTTTGTCTTCCAGGTTGCACACCAAAAATATAAAGAATAGAGTGTAGAGAACTCTAATTATATCTGTTTTTGTATGGGTGTGAAACTTGGTCTCTCACACTGAGGGAAGGACATAGGTTGAAGTTGTTCAAGAAGAAGTTTCTGAGGACCATATTTGGGCCTAAGAGTGACGAGGTGCAGAAGAGTGGATAAGACTTCGTAACAACTGGCTTAATGATCGACGCTCATCACAGAATATTTGTCGGGTGATCAAACCGAGAAGAGTGATACGGGCGGGGCACGTGGCACGTATAGGGGAAAGGAGAAGTGCATATAGGATTTTGGTTGGGAGACTTGAGGGAAGGAGACCACTTGGAAGACACGGGCATAGATTTGAGGGTAATATTGAAATGGCTGTTCAAAGTGCTGGAAGGGGCAAAGGACTGGATTGATGTGGCTCATGATAGGGAGAGGTGGCTGGCTCTTAAAAATTCGATAGTGAAATTTCAGGTTGCATAAAATATGGGGATTTCGTGGTTACCTGATGATGCCTTAGCTTCTCAAGAAGGACTGTGATCCGTGAAGATAGTTAGTTAATTGTTAGTTATCTAGCTACTTAGTTTGTTAAAACTTTGTGTGCATGTGAGTTTTCGTCCACGGTTGTTCCCTTACCCTTCGGGTCGAAGAAGGGCCTTGTTTTATATCGAATATAACCTGCATTTTATAGTAATTCTAATATCAACTAACAAATGCAAAATATGATTGACATATAAAAATATATTTGAAGCCACTATGTATATTTCAGCAAAACGGTTCTCCACTTCAGGGGGGTTTTAGAACAGAACTACGAGAAGTTTTTATACATCCAAGTATACAGTTGTATAAAGTTCTTGTAATTCTCTGCTAAAAACCCCTGAAGATGGCAACTCTTTTATTGAAACATATGTAGGGGTTCAAATAAGTTTAAATATGTCAATAATCTTGTGCAGTTGTAGGTTGGTGTGAGAGTAATGTAGCCTTAGTTTAATGAAACTCTTAAATACGTATCATTACAATGTACAGGTTGGGTCAAAGTTCAGTCATCATTTTGACATACTTAGTATCGTGATGGGCCCGGAGAAGAGATAGAACTAATTGTGTTAGAGCCTTCAGTTAGGGACATGACTTAGTAAACATACGTTGGCGGCACAGACGTTTGGCAAATATAACGACTCTGTGATACCAACGCAACAAATATTCAGGTGTCATTTTAACATTGAGAGATATGGAACGGTTCCTGAATACAGCACAATCAAGAACTGGGTCAAGCAGTTTCGAACCACGGCTTCTGAAACAAAAAAAAAAAAACTGGAGACAGCGTCAGAATTGTCCGGCCACCGGAAAACATTGAAAGAGTAAAAGCTCCCATCGGTCTTAGTCCCAAAGGATGAGCACACTTTGCCCATACTTAGGCCCACATCACGTCATTTTTTCTGTACTTCGTAACCGAACTTAATTTGCTTAAGGAAATGTAATTGTTTTGGTGGAAACTGGTTGGCTAAACATGTTGGTGGGTAGGGGGTGAAACAAAAATTACGTCATGCAAGCTCACCAAGTACGATTTGAAGCGGCATACCTGGACACCGTGGTATCGTTGTTATTGACGTGGAAGCTCTTGTCATTGCGCGACAGCTCCAAGCGGGCCAGGGTCTTCTCATTATCGAGGCTTCACGATCACACTCAGACACACCACACGCAGTAGGACTCCTCTTGACGAGTGATCAGCCCTACGCAGAAACCTGTACCTGTCAACACACAACACTCACAAGAGACAGACATCCATGCCGCCGGCTGGATTCGCAACCGCAATCCCAAAAAGTGAGGGCCGCAAATCCACGCCTGATACCGTGCGGCCACTGGGACCGGCACTGTCGATGGGAATGTAAACATGAACAGTAGCCGCGGGCCAAAACAGAGATACCCTTAGCGCGGCTTGAGAGCTACCTGCTTTTCTCGTGGGCGGGAACGGATATGATTTTATAGCCTTCGACTGACCGTGGACGAAAACTGACATCCGGTTTATGTATAGAAATAGTTTGCATTTTTAACAGCAGACGGGAACACAGAATGTTGCGAACTGAGTGGTAGCAAGCCTTCCCCGAATTTAATTGGCTCTTTTTTTACTCATGACGTATTTTGTATTATCGTATTTGCACCTGGGACATAACCTTAAATTAAGCCACTCTTTCACCTTCCATCGTTTCCAATTGGCGATTCACTAACCAGTCAGTTATTCAAGGGTTTATAAGATGAGACACTGCCAACGTAATAAAGTATAGGCATAAATAAAAGATAAATCATTATTTCTTACCATGGCAAGATAGCCAGTAATGCTAAAATTTCTAAACTGAAAATAACAATTTTTTGTACAGAGGCCCAACTTTCAGAAAACTATCAGTCCTTTTCACATTTTAGTTTCTTGAAGTAATGTGGAAATGTCAAATGCTAATAGAATGGAGGATTTGCCACACGAAATTCAAACAGGCGACTTTTTGAATATCTATCAGCGATCCAAATCATAGAACTGGAACTCACTCCTCGCGAAGACAATACATTAGACACATGGTCGGTGTCGGGGAGAGTAAAACCACTGCACTCCCCAACCCCGAATAGTCATGCAATTCCGTAAGGAAATTTCTAGCCAACTCGACTAATTTTGAGACGTTATGTAAAAGCGATTTTCAGAGGTACCCATTAGCTTCGCCATATTTGTCAGTCCGTAGGTGACAACTTGGATAATTCTATAAACAAATTTTTATGAATACTGATATGAGGGCGTTTCCGTAAAATTTATCAGAAATATTTAAATTTCTTCAAAATCGGACAAAATTTCGGGCAATATATATGAAGACGTAATTTCTTCATGCATATCCAGAGTGACTCACCGATATTCACTGTGAAGTCTGCCTTAAGACAGGTACATAGACCCCTCCAAAGCCAGTTCTCCACAGAGTGCCATCTAGTGCTTCCTCTTCTAATTTCCAGAATCCTCTCGTTTTCTTACAGCCAAGAGCTGTTAGATCTTCGACCTCTCAGGCATTTCCAACCCATGCTGTGACCAGTCCAGTTATCCTTCCTTCTGCCTATCGTGTGTAGGATACACCTCTCCTTCTGGACCCTTTGTAATACTCGTACTTTTCATTTCTCACACGATCGATCCAACTGATCTCCATCCTTCTCCAGCACCACACTTCGGAACTTTCCATGTGTTTCTGATGTACTTTCCGAAATGTCCAATTTTCAGCACTGTAGAAAGCTATGCCCAAAATGTAGTATTTCACTAGTTTCTGCCTTATATTTAAGACGAGGTGCCTGGTGAAAAGCCTTCTTCTATTTCAATGCTGCTTTTGTCATGACAGTCCTGGATTTACTATATATCGCTCAATAATACGTATAGGGAAATGAGTCACATTTAATGCCTATTGCACATTTTTCTTAAACTGTATAAATATCATAAATATTCAACAAAATCCACTTTGTATATTGCGTCATGTCGTAATTTCTATTCTAATACAGCGATTTACATCGCTGTTTAAATTCCACTTGAAAAATTAGAATTTTGGAAATGTAAACCTGTAGGCAATACAACAGGCAGTGTACACTTCCGTGTTGTGCCTGGCTTTCATAACTCTTCAACGCTAACATCTTAACAACCAGAGAGCCTAATTTTACTAAGCCTAATTGAACGATTTCCACCCCACTGTCATTCCGCAATCAACACGCATCCTCTTTCACGTAACTAACTTACTAAGTAACTAACTAACTAACAACTAACTAACTAACTAACTCCATCGAGCAGAGGTCTTCTTGAGGAGCTAACAATTTCTCAGCTAGTCAAGAAATTGTCCACATTTTATAGAACCCGGAGATTCATTACCGCGTTTACAAGAGCCCTCCACCTGTCCCTATCCTGAGCCAACTCAATCTAGTCCAGCCCATTCCATCGGACATCTTGGAGATACATTGTAATATTATCCTCCCATTTATGCCTGGCTCTCCCAAGTGGTCGCCTTCCCTCAGGCCTCCGCACCAAATCCTATATGCACCTTTCTTTTCCCCCATACGTGCAACATACCCTGCCCATCTCGTTCTCCTCGATTTGATTACCCGAATATTATTTAGTGATGAGTAGATGCCATTACGTTCCTCGTTGTGTAGATTGTCTTTCACGTGGCGTGTAATAATTGCTGTTTATCTCCAATACAGGTCATTTATAACCTCCATTGTGGTGGACAAGAACTTACTTAATGTGTAGACAGTTATTTTTCCAGCAGCCGCAAGTGGCCTTCCTAATTCATCGCGGGCCCATGAATTTCTCAAGACGAATAACTACAGTAATTCGTGCTGACTGTACTCTTAAGAGAAAAAAGTAAAATATTATAGCACTCTATTCTAGACTGTGATTGGGATTATGCAGATTTAAGTACACGCAATAAACCAAATTATTAACAGCGTCCACTCGGCTTTCTTCAAAGCTATTAATATTATTTTATTGTAATCCTTTAAAGCCCAGTGTAAACTTTATGTTCCATCAGTTTTAAAGTACACAAACTCAACGTTCTGCTTACACAAAATATTTAAGTTTGCACGGGTCCGATAATTAACAGCTACTATTTCCCTCTCTGGCATTAACTAAGTGCTTTTTATAACCGAGATGTTGTGCGCTTACTGCACAATACGAACTGAGCATTAAATACAATTTTATTGCACATATTCTCCTGCCTTAGGAAGACAGACCTGTGTCCGACATTTCCTTCCGCCTGTGAGAACACACGTCTCCGTTCTTAAGCAGAAAACGTGTGCAGCAGAAGCTCTAGAGGCTGTTCAGTTATGTTCAATCACTGAATCTGATTTTTCATGCCTTTTATTCCACATTTCTTTTTAGCGACACATTTTCAATACCCTGATGCTGGATAATTCTGTACTTTGTAGGCGCCTTCTCGTAGCCCCGAAACGCGCCTTTAAGTTGATCATTTCTACGCCCTCTGTATGCCTCCATGGTGCGGAAAGGAACAACTTTAATTTCACATACATCAAATGACTTTTATAAACGAGAGGGAACGTGTTTACTGAGTGGTAGGAGCTAACTCTTTAAATAAAATTCAGGTTAACTCTCGTCTTTACAGGATTAATAAGAAAATTCGGATATACCTAAAATGCAGATTGTATGTTGTATTTATTTATCATGTCGCAGTATTTTCGTACTGTTTTACTTTATCTTTGTACAGGACATTTTAGGCGCTTTCCCAAATTCCAAAAAGCGACTCTTGTCTTCGTCATATCTGTCTGTCCGTCCGTCTGTCTGTCCATTCCTCCGCATTGAATAACTCGGCTCCAACTGGAGAAATTTTCATGAAATTTCTTATAGGAGCATTTTTTAAATTTTGTCGAGAAAATTCAGGTTTCATTAGAATCTCACAAGAATGAAGGCTACTTTGCATGAAGACCAATATACATTTATTATAATAGCTGTCTGAATTATTCTCAGAATGAAACATGTTTTTAAAAAATTGTAGAGGAAAAGAAAAGAAATTTTACATTCAATAACGCTTTTCCGATAATCGTGTTTTTCGTGAGATAATATTGAATTGTACGGTACAGCCAGATAAGTCACAAATGACAATATAATATGGTGCAGAAAAGTTCCAGTTTGTGTGCCGAATAGTTAAGGCAGGAATACAGACACGTATAATAGTTCATATTTATTTCTTTCCTCAGCAACAGTGGTTACACGAACGCGCCTTAATGTTGCGTTTATAGGTATATTGCGTGTCTTATTTTTCTGCGGCGCAACAGCCCAAACCTGGCCTAGACCGCCTCGTTTTAAGACTTCTAGATCACATTCAATTAGACACACAGACACAGAAACATACTCACATGCACACACACAGCCGGTAGGACTCCTCTGAACGAGTGATAAGCCCGTCGCAGAGGCCGCTACCTGCACAGCACGCGACAAACACAAAGGACAAACATCCATGCCCTCAGCGGATTTCGAACCCTCGACCCCGTCGTTTTATACAGAAGCGAAAGAATTGTGTCCCTGTAGCAAGTAATTCCTGTAATAACACTAAGGTACCTCAGGGGGCAGTGAGTGCATAGAAAAATCACTCGTTATATAGCAGTGCCTATACATACTCTTCGGTCGGTATTACAGCTTCTGCCTCCAACTTTAGCCTGTCAAGGTGCCATTTAGAATCTTGCAAATTTAAGTGCTTGCTTATGGATTTCGAAATTACGCACAGGTCTGCGTGGGCTTTCGTTTTTTGTAAACCTTGTTCAGCGTAGGGAACATTCCTTCTGGCTACGCACTTTATATTTGTCTGTCGCCCCGAGCACGCTAAAGGCCAGTGATTACATGGAGAGTGGTTTGCTTTAGGGCATCACTATTCTGTTCATTAGCTCCCTCACAGATCACGTAACAACTGGCCTTTGTCGGTGCATAATGAATACAATAAACGCAATTAAGGCCAAATTAACAGTCGGATTATCAATTAAAAATAAAATACAGACTTGTCAAAAACAACATATCTTTTCCTGTATTCTATACATGAATGAAATTAACATAATATGTACATATGTTCATGTTTGTTGTGATAGATCAATGAATAACCCCACAACAAGACTTCTGTTCTCAAAAAGGTTTTAAGGATTTTTAATCTTTGTGTAGCCCCAAATCCGCTACTCATATATGGCTTATTTGCTAAGGTAGTTATACTTACAAATGTCAGGGTCTTGAAAAGATAAATTTGTGCAAATTCAACAACAGGTAAAAATTTTGAAAATTTATTCCTATATTTGCGGATATACGCCAAATACAATCACAGACAAATTAAGAATAGTCTAAACTTGAAGAGTACTGACTATTATTTTGTGAAGACTATATCTTAGGTAAATATTTTAATTTTATATGAATGCAGGAATTGTTCTTTCACACTGAAGACAGAACACAGTCTGAAGGTGTTCCGGAACAGCCCCTGAAAAAAATATGTTGGCCTAAGTAGGAGACAGTATAGGAGGTAGAAGAAAATTTTAGAAAAAGGCCGCTTTGTGAGGTACTAGGGAGAAATCTATTGGAAAATGTGAGATATCGCTTGGGAAACTTTGTTATTTATCTCCGTGCATATGATCAATACAGTGAAAAAATCCAACTTACGCACACTGTTATTGTTTATTTTAAACCTTTGTTTTTTAGTCCCCAACATGTTTCGGCAAATAACAATGACATCATAAGGGAGTATTATTACTAATTGCATAAGTTGTGCATTAATTGGGTATTATAAAACGGTAAAACAGTTAAAAATATTAAAAACTTCTGTAAAATTCTCTTGCTGGTTTGGTGATATGTTGCTGATTTTCGGCTTGGTGTGCGTAAGGCATGTAATTCCAGGTGTGTATTCTGTAGGATATCCCGTTTATCGGGCCAGGTGTGTAGAGTAGGCGTGTGATGGGACACGCCAGTTGCTCAACTGGTGTGCGCTTAGATCCATCTGGCTACCGACGGCGAGAAGTGACACGCACTATTGGGCATAATGTTCAATGTTCGAGTTCCATGATATATATAAGACATTTTTTGCACTACCACAAGTTTTGTAAGGTGTCCTCAAAGTCCGTTATGTAGCCCAGAGCTTGACTTCTCAATTTTGTTGCAACTCATTGAGGTATCTTCTGAGTTTTCATTTTTTCTCTGCTAATTGTCACTCCAACATTGCTATCCCTCATTTGTTATTGTTCGATAGCCCTTAGCAGGCAGCACATTATATCATCTTTGGTGTTTCTTTTCAGAGCTTCGTTCCTGGCCTCCATTTGGCTGACATAGAATGAGGAATTAAATTTGAAATTGCATCTTGAAAAGACAGAATACGGAGGAGAATATCTGGGCTTGAGTTGGTGGCATTAACGTTTTAACTACTTGTTTTTGCATATATAAACGCACTAGGGAAAGGCTCCTAGAAATTTATTTTATGTGTATACGCAACAAGGAAATTTACTAAATTTCTTATACCTGCTGCGTAATCTCTGTTGTATTTACCATTAAATTTCTCTTATTCTATTATTTTTTATCTTTCCCTGTTTAAATAACATGCATGTCTCTCATAAGACGTGTACCCACCCCGACAGTGTAAAGATTAAGAGAAGCTGAATAAAAACACTTAAATACCCGTAAAAGCTTTCTGTATGAGGGTAATAAAATCATAGAACATGAGATGACCGATGCAGGTAGGATGAATTAGACACATAACAATAATATCCAAACTTTCTCGGTAAAGTGGGAAAATTCTCTCCGAAGGCCTGGAGGTAGATGAGAGGTAACATTAAAGTGGATCTTAATAACAAAGTGTGGGAGCAGGTGGAATGAATCTCTATGTCTACAGGAAGGAAAAGGCAGTCGAAATTCGCAGACATCATAATAAATATGCCGGAATTATAGAGGAGAGTTATTTATTGTGTTACTTCTCGCAAGAAATATTCTGGTTCGTGGAATTTTCATATTTATCTAATTGTGCACAATATTTCTTTTAACATCATGCTTCTTGAGGACAGCTGCAGTTTGTGATAGTTCTTGAAGGACTGGTAAGCTTTGAAAAATAACTAACAGGCTCGTTTAGATTCACAGTGCCTCTGGTTACAATTAACTTCACAGGTCCGTGCGATAATGCTGACAGCGGACCATCTGATATCACAGGTAACACGCGCTTCTAGCAGAGCTCACAGAACAGGCTCCACATTAACACATGAAACACAGTGGTAACTGAATACAGTATACAGTCGGAACTCGGTTATAACGACACTGGTTTGCGTACAGCTCTTCTATAGGTTCAGGTATTTTGTATTACCAGTTAATTCCTCACTCTTAACCGTAGTATTACACCCATGGGTTGGAAAATTTCTTTATAACGACATAAAATATTCCGTTCCTTTCATGACATTATAGCCGGGTTCGACTCTACATGTATAGCTTTAGTACTCTAAAGCTGTGCATTTTGTCCAAGCAGTTTATTTTTGTGTCTGTAGGACTGTAAGAAGGAACAACCCTTATACCTTTAAGTACTAACCGGTGGTCTTTTTAGTGGATAAGCAAACTGCGAGATCTGAGATGTTCACACCAAGAGTTCCATTTAAGGAAACCATTCATCTGAAGCTACACATTTCACTAGGGGACGTGATTAAAAACGAGTTTCGCTGGAAGTGCGAGTTAAAAACAAGGATTGTTAGAGGTTCATTACGGGTAAAATTAACAAGATTTGTTAGAGACGCTAATTAACAAGAATGTTTAAGTTAAATTAACAACAATACTCACTCTAGATGACAGCAATTATAGCGATTCATTATTAGCCGAAAAAGCAAAATTTTTCGTGGGTGACAATGTACCCTACGATTCATTATAGTTGATAATTAGCAACACATTTCATTAGAAGATGAAATGAAAAAGGGTTTATTATTAGTGATAATAACACACACATTTACAAGCTGCAATTCACAAAACGATGCATTATAGGAGATAATTAACAACACAGTTTATTGTACGTGATGATTAACAAAATCATCTATTCGAAGCTGCAATTAACAACACGATTTATTGGAGATGGCAATTAACAACACACTTCATTAGAAGTGAGAGTTAATGACAGAGTTCTATCTGACTCGCCCAAAGAAAAGTGGTGCTTCAAACATTGAGTAACAAAATTCAGCCCCGTCGATTGAATTTGGCAGTCAAGTGAACGATACTATCCGCATGATGACTGCAGGTAATGGATCGTAAATATAAATTACTCTCGCGCAATAAAGGGTGGTAAAATAGAGTTTTCATCAATGTTAATTAGCATAACACAACTGCAACATGGAAGGGGTGTCCAGGTTTTTACCATTATTGTAACACGAGAAGTTGAAACTCAACCGCCAAAATTAGGCGGGTGCTAATTGTACCGTCTTTTTTAAGTTTAGAAAGTTAACATTTTTCTTACACTGGTGTACATGATTTTAGATAAGGAGCAACAATTATTCGTCTAAACACACTTAAAAATTTCAGAATTTCATTTATTCTTGCGAATTCAAACACTGCGTTCCAAATTAATTTTTCAGAAACTCTCTACTATTCAAAGCTCGAAAGCAGCCATTAGATAACAAGAACTTTGGGGGTAAGCAGCATAAAACACTGTAGAGTATGGTGTCGAGTTGAACTCGACATTGAACCCAGTACAGTGTAAAGCGTTGTCGTTGCAGTGCGTTAGTTACAGTTGAGTTCTGAACATTATGGACCGATTCACACTATCTGTTCTGTCAGAATGCTCTGTGTTTACACTCTCCGACGTGTTCAGTCACCTTCTGGAACAGCACGTGATAGCTTCGGAGGCTTGAGTGTATTTTATTAGAACTCTGGTAATAACTGACTGGTGGTAAATTCAAAATTTTAAATAAAAACATAAGAAACTTACTTGACTTATTTAACTCTTCACCTATTTTTCCCCAGACTTTTTCCTTCCAGGCACTGTCACTGTACTTATTATTTCCAATGTCATACAATTCCTCGCAATTACGAACTAACTAACTAAATAACTAACTAACTAACTCCATGGAGCAGAGACCTTCTTGAAAAGCTAACGTTTCCTCAGCTAGTCAAGAAATTCCCGCATTTTATGAAACCCGGAAATTCATTACCGCGTTTACAAGAGCCCGCCACTTGTCCCTATCCTGAGCCAAATCAATCTAGTCCAGGCCCCTCCATCGCACTTCTTGAAGATACATTGTAATATTATTCACCCATCTATGCTTGGGTATCCCAAGTGGCCGTCTTCCCTCAGGTCTCCCCACCAAAATCCTATATGCACCTGTCTTTTCCTCCATACGTGCTACGTACCTCACCCATCTCAGTCTTCTCGATTTGATTACCCGAATAATATTTAGTGGTGAGTAGGCGTCATTAAGTTCCTCGTTATGTAGTCTTCTCCATTCCCCTGTCGCCTAGTCCCTCTTAGGCTCAAATATCCTCTTCATCACCCTATTCTCGAACATCCTCAGTCTTTGTTCCTCCCTCAGTGTGAGAGACCAAGTTTCACACCCATACAAAGCAACAGGTAAAACTACAGTTTTGTATACACTGATCTTTGTGTTTTTGGATAGCAACGTGGAAGACAAAAGGTTCGGCGCCGAATGATAGCAAGCATTCTTTGACTTCACTGTGCTCTTAATTTCTCCATGAATGGAGTTTCGATTAATTATTGTTCCCAAATATTTGAATTCTTTCACCCTTTCAAAGGATTTGCTATGTATTTTTATCTTGGATTTTGTCCTGCGTTCTGATTTCGAGACATGACCATGTACTTAGTTTTCTCAGCATTTACTTCTAGACCAATCTCCTTACTAGCTATTAATAAACCTTCTGCGTTTTTATTTATACTATGTATACTTCTGCCCAATATATTGACATCATCAGCATAAACCAGAAGCTGATGTGTACCAAAGAATTTCAAGCCCCCCTGGTTTACTTTAAACCTCCTAATGGCATATACTAAAGCAAAGTTGAAAGGCAGTGGCGACAGAGGATTTCCTTTTTCAAACCATTCTTAATAAGAAACGTGTCAGACAGATGTTAGCCCACCCGAACTGCGCCATATGTTGAGCTTAGACACATTTTTATTAACCTTACTCTCATGGGGATACCAACTCAAACAGAATATTATATAAGACCTCCCCCATAATGAACCAATTCTATTAAATTTTCATCCATCTTTAAGACTCTCTTTGCAAACAACTCGTTGCAAACAAACGCTCGACGTGTAGTGGTGGACACGGACGACACGAAAGCGGGACGGAGACATTCCTGTCACTGTGAACAAGCCCTTTAAATTATACATTAAAACATTTTACTGAACGGTGACTTTCCGTGACGGAACGAAAGGTGACGCATATGTAAATCGGCCCTAGCACGTTAAGGGACGAAAGGCAAATCAGGGTCGAGATTAGTGTCACTGATAAAAGTCTGCTTCGAAGTCATGGTAATTTACGATCACAATTACAGGAATTTTCTGCACGCCAGCTAGGCCATCTTGGAGATATAAATTTTAAAAAACAAAAAGCGTATACGGATATGAAATGGAATTTTACTACTGATACCCTTTAATAGTACATTATATTGAAACTAATTAATTAAAACAGCGATCTCAAAATCTTCATGTTTTATTGACTAATTCTGTATAACGAAAAATTTTCGAAATTTCATTCTCCACCTCCTTTGCAAAATTCTGAGCACCAGAATATGAAGAATACAGTTTTTCTGGTAGCTTTTTGTGTGTGTGTGTGTGTGTGTGTGTGTGTGTGTGTGTGTGTGTGTGTNNNTTTGTGTGTGTGTGTGTGTGTGTGTGTGTGTGTGTGTGTGTGTGTGTGTGTGTGACACTTGAATATATGAGGGAACTCTATAGCTCTCTGATTACTTGAAGAAATTTCAAATTAAAATTATGTTTTATGAAGCGATATAGTACAGTTGCCTCTGTCTTAGCGAACTTCCATTTTTTCTGTGGCGCAATGCACAACTCGGACATAAGTCGCCTCATAAGTCTTCAGCTTTAAGCATCGGCCTGTTTACCCTACAAGAAACCTTCTTACCCCGTTTTAATTTGTACGGGAAACTGGGTGAGTCCCCGAACCAGTCCGCAATTATTGGAGAACAAAGTAATTCTATCCTTTCCGGGACTCGAACACCAGTTCTTAGATCGTGTAGCTGGTCACCTAGCGACTGAAATTTCCCGCCTCCGATAATTTAAGTGTCGTGCAAGAGATCTTGGCAGATCAAAGCAAGCAGCCATTCAACAGGCAGGGCCGCTGTCACAAGGAACCTTGGTAAGATGAAAGCGATGTTTCCGTGTCTTCCGACAGACACGGGGCCCACGTTTCTAAAGTCTCTCGGGTTTCCGGCAGCTATACAATATATCGATACAGCAAGCGTGAGACCTAACACCTTAATTTCGCCGACTGTTTGTAAAGGTTAATTAAACTTCGGGGTTACGAATCACTGGCAGTATGACACCAAGCCTGATTATTAGAAACACAGTTTGTTAGGTCTCACTCTCATCATGCAGTCAGTCCGACTCTCAGTTTTAGAGCAGTTTTTAATGGCAATTTTACGATATCTCATTGCCAACATTAGAACCTGCGTAAGTGCAAGCACTATTTCACACCTTATGTCAGCATTACACCTCGTTCCATTTTTAACATACGCCATTGCCACAACACTACTCAGTCTTCTCTCTACATTAGACCAGAAATGTTAAAATACTGTCAAAATTTCCCGTATTTTATGAAAAGGAAGGTTCAGTAACATGTTCAAAACAGCCAAACACCTCTCCATATCCTGAGCAAGATCAATCCAGTGCACCTTCCTAAAGGATTTCTTCAAGATTCATTTTAATATTATCGTACCATTTAGTCCTACGTGTTACCAGTGGTCTCCTTCATTCAGGTTTCCCTACCAAAACCCTGTATGATCCTGTCCTCTCGCCTAGACACGCCACAAGCCCCCATCTCATTCTTCTTGATTTGATTACCCGAATAATGTTTGGTGACGAGTGCAGATCACGTAGCTCCACACTGTGCCGTCTCCTCTGGTCCCCTGTTACCCTTCCTTAAGCTCAAATATCTTCCTTAGCACCCTATTCTCCACTCATCACCAAATATTATTCGGGTAGTCAAATCGAGAAGTATGAGATGAGCGGGGGATGTAGCACGTATGGGGGGAAAAGAGAGGTGCATACAGGATTTTGGTGGGGAGACCTGAAGGAAGGCGACCACTTGGGATACCCAGGCGTCGATGGGAGGATAGTATTAAAATGGGTCTTCAAGAAGTGGGACGCGACATGGACTGGATTGAACTGGCTCAGAATGGGGACAGGTGGCGGGCTGTTGTGAATGCAGTAATGAACTTCCGGGTTCCATAAAATGCCGGGAACTTCTTGACTAGCTGAGAAAGTCTTAGCTTCTCAAGAAGGTCTCTGCTCCATGGAGTTAGTTAGTTCATTAGTTAGTTAGGCAGGTAGGTAGGTAGGTAGGTAGGTAAGTAGGTAGGTAGTTAGCACCCTATTCTCCAGCACCCTCAGCCTACGTTCCTTCCTCAATGTACACACAGAACCGTTAATTCTGACGGCTTGTTCGCAGTACACCGTCTCGAGGCTGGTGTGAACTTTATATTCTTAAATGTGTATTTTTTCACAATATATATATTGCAATTTTGTGGTTAATTTTATATGAAAAAGTACGCATTTTTGTGGATGGATGCACATGATTTCCCAGTAACTTATATAATGTGTATCTCCTATTTACAAGCCATAGTAACTTAATAAGTCTCTATTTTAGACTATTTTATTTTATTTCCCATTTTGCGGTTTATAACTTCAACGAGATATGTAGGAGAATAAAATTTGCAGGTATTATCATAGACAAAATTTTTACTTCGGTAGTAGTTAAGTGAGTGTTAGCTGATAAGTGAACGGACGAGGTTCATCATATCATTGATTTGCGCGAGTATGACTTAGGTTATGTTTGTATGTTGAGATAGATCAGGATTTGTTAGGTTAAATTAGGTTGGCTTTTGTTAGAATATGTTGTGCTTTCTTAGGTCTGGCTGCGTTGGTACGACTTAAGTTATGTTGTTTTACGTAGTGTTGGGTTAGTTTAGGTTAAGTTTGGTAGAGGTTAGGTCAAGTAACTTTACATTACGTAGGTTAGTTTAGGTTCTATAAGGTTCCATTAGGTCAGGTTACGTTCCATTACATTAGTTGTCATATTTACAAAAAGGAGTGCAACCTGTTTTAGGAAGATGCATCTTCCTGGAATACACTTCTTTCATATCTTAGACAATTATCAACCCTGACGTACTTTGTTCGTGCCGTGTTCAGGAAGTCTGCACGTTGTAGTGTTGCAGGCATCTGAGAACAGAAGTCATTATCGGCCTGCTACGACTTGAAGTCTATTGCCTCATTAATTTTGTTTTAACTAGTTATCATAAGGCCTAGTACACTACTGACACATATATGTGGTCTAAATACTTACGTGTAAGTTAAAATGTTTGTAGGCCGATGCTTGCATATGTAGAGTAATGCTAACTATTACAGACGATCAATTTTAGCAGGGGTTGTACTTAGAATCAGTGTGACACAGGTGGGTATTTAACCAGAGTGAATATGCCTTCGTGCACAATGCGCAGTAATTATTATTACGCCACCGTGTTGAATTTTGCCATTTTAAATTTTCCAGACAGCGTGGCTGCTATCCGCCAATTTTTAATCTTACAACATAGAGGCTGACCCAGAATTTTCGAATTTGTAACCAAAGTATAAACCGACATATCCACAACATAAACACTCCACCACTTTCAAATGTATGGACGAATGGAAAGACACAGGACTCGAGATCAAAAGGTCGTAGGTTTTAATCCTACAGACTTACGTCGTCCCTTTTTGTTTAAGGAGAGAAAAGGTATTACAAAAACTGAAATGAATAACACCCTTTACACTCACATAATTATACAATGTATCTTACTGTGTTATTGGAGTAATGTACACGAAATTTACAAAACTCGAAATATAACCCTGCCGTCCCAGGCCTCAGGGTGCATGAAAAGCCACGCTTTGTGGTCACCGCACAGAGCCAGCACTGGTATTGGTCTACTGGATATAAACAGCACCGAGCTCACTGCTATTGTCATTCTTAGATCCCGATAAAACTTTTGCGATGGATGTGGATTATTGTTTAAAAGGGCCAATTGTGTGATGGTCTGGTGTTGTTTGTTATGTTCGCAGTGTGAATTTTATATGGCTGAGACGCGAGTTTTGTGGACTGTCACCCCACGGTGATGGCCATAAGTCCGTCGCGATTCTAAAACAGAAATTATTGATGTTGGTTTTTCTGAAGCCATCCGCCGAAAAGTAGAAAAACATAAATTTAGTACTACGAGGAGACAGCTGTTGCTATATTCGCCTAGAACAGATGTAGTTCGGCGATTCTATACGTTCGTGAAAATCATGTTTCCAGGTTGCCTGTACAATTTTGGTATGGGCGCCAGTCGGTCGAACCACAAAGCCAGTAGCGATTTACTGTGTGATGCGTGTAGACCTCGCCTCCAATATGGATGCATTCTGCCCAGCAGTCACTGGTGATACTCGTTCCAGGTTCTATCCACGTGTGAATTACTTTCACACAGTGTCTCCAGAATGGTCTGGAACAGGAACGAGGAATGTGCTCCTAGACTGGCGCTCAAAGCCGCCGCAAACCCACACTGTGTTGCGCAGTCCCTCGCGGTTATACTTGCGCCTCCCGAAACAGTTTTCATCAATCTCGACAGTCTTGCCGGGATCGGCGAGTTTTCAGATGAAAGGCGGCGTAGTCCCCCATGGCCCGTCAGCAGAACTTCGTCCGGTCAGTGGCGGTGTGCTGTTCAATATGTAGCCCGGCACTTATGGTGCGTGCGGGTAATCTGCGCTATATATATATTGAGGAGCGTCACCTACAAAAGAATCAGAATGCTGCGAAAAAACCACGAGGAGTGCCGAATGACCCGGTAGGCATTGCATCTACGGCCATCGACGACCTTCGGCAGACCTATGCATATCTGTCGGTGGTACTAGGCCTGGAACAACTAAACATCCCCGCATGGCACGAGGGACGTTCCAGATTAGCACGGATGGGGCGTAGGTCTTTGGGGAACTGCAACGCTTGCGTCATACACGAGAGCGGCTAGAGAAGGAAGGCTGTAGTCGCTGGTATCTCCCTTGATGTTGGCACTGCACATGTGGCATATGCGCCACAAGCGTCTGGTACGCCTAAACGCGGCGGCCGATTATTTCTTGGTTGAGAGCACGGACGATGAAAGAAAAGCTAAATTCTTATGTTCTCCTCGGATCTCAGAGCGAACATGAAAATAATTTACATTTTTTACCTGTTGCCACACTTTCTCTAGAGTCCAGTCCGCTCCAGTTCGGCAGCACAGCTTCACAAACTTCTATCCACAGGGTTTCTTTAGTTTTTGTCGCTGTACACCGGTATCGCCTTATTGTACAGTGCCGGCCTTTTCTGCCCTTCAGTTATTAGTCTCACTATAAAAAATCCTGGAACTCTAGCTCCACGGTGTTTACACTAGCCTGGAAGTTCAGGCGGAGGCTGGTAGCCGTGAGGTTATTTTATCGCTCGTGCGCGCAAGAAGGTTAGTTCTTTCGAGTGACATTGCCACCGCCAACAGCTGAGTGGCCACCGTACCGCCCAGAAAATGAAGCATGTTGCCTTTAGAAAGGAATCCGCAATGAAACAGCCAGCCGTGCGCTCGCTTACATTTGAAACATCATTTTTCATCGAAGCGGTGAAAAAAACACGGCAGTTCAAAACGCTAGTGTGCGCTAGCCCTAACACTCGAAAAGCAGCAACAGCACGACACAATAAGTTACACAGTGAGAACTGTTACGGCAGTGGATGGACGGGCGAGGTTGAAATATCGCGCCCACTGTGACGGAGACATATCTGAGCCCAAGGCGAATTCCGGCTTGATGGATCCGGTAAGGTAATACAGGGACCAAGAAGAGACACGCCACATGCTTCCTCTGTGAGTGTCCATACTAGACCAAAGTTGATGTTTGCTCTTGCTTCTTAATTGTCGGTCACATTTCCAATCATCATTTTGCTTTGTTGATTAATATCTTTCAGCCCTGACACTCCTCTACCGATATTCTGCAATTGGTGTCTCCCGCTGTACGAAGTTCGTCCACATCTCCTACTGGATCCACTGTATTAACCCAAATTCAATCAAAACTCCCCCACACTAACAAAATGTACACATGAAAATAAACGACACTTTATCCTGTCGGCAGTGTGCAACTAAAGGGGAAGCTGCGTCTCGCGTGAAGAACTGGCAACAACGCAGGACGGCGAGGAACGCGGGTGTGAATCAGCCGCTTGACCTTGACAGGACTATTTTTGTGCCAGCAAATCTGAAGGAATTCTTACCTTCGAGGTAACATCTAAAATATTTTTTGGTTCACACGACTGCTAATGTCTCTACTTCCTGAGGCACAGCAGGATATTTCAGCCTTGTTAAGCTTCCTGCTGGCATAAGCTGTGTCTATCCCGTCTTGCACCTGGGACAGCAGTGCCGTCAACCCGAACCATGACGAATCTGTCGTTAGAATAAAGGGTAAGTGAAGATATGAAAATGGTTGAACTGGTGGGTTATTCAACTTATGCTTTCATTCTTCATATGCCTTGACATTCTGGTGTCCATTGCCAAACATAATCTTTTTTAGTTAACTGGGTTAGCAGTTTCTTAATGTCTGAAAATGTGACACTCAATGCCTATAAAATCAACGCAATCCCCAAAATTCTCTAATATCCTTTACTCTCTTGGGCACTGGATATTGTTGGACAGCCCCAATCTAGTCATCTGAAGCCTCGATTCTTCTCTTGCCCTTTGCAAAATCACACTTCTCAGGTTGTAACTAAATTGGGCTTTCTTAAACTTCTCAAGTACATTAGATAGATGCTTAGCATGCTCTTGTACTGTATCGTGATATATTGAACCCGCCAGACTCTCTCAAATTTCTTGGGCTACACCCAGTACTGTCCCCTTGGGTAATGTTACTTGCTCTTTGCTAAAATTTACCACCATGAGTACTATCGTGTCACAAGGACATCTCAGCTCCGGATTAGTTTCCAATTGTGGGTTAGTCTGGGAATCAAATGAACTTGGTGTGTGGACCTCGAACCCAGTACTACTAGATACAGCTACTGCTCCTTCCTTCTGTGTCTCGCTGCTAGCTGAACTAGTATAAGCCAGGACAAGAACCACACAGGTGCCCTGATTGGGTATGAATGCCTGTTCAACACATATAAAACCAGGCGAATTTCTCAAATTTTCACCAAACACCTTCCCACAGACTATGAGTTTGGCCCGAGACTGCACCACTATGGTGTCCTTGCATATAACAGACCAAAGATCACACTCAGTTAACTTCACTTTCTGCTTAATACGTAGTGAGATTTCACTTCTACCTTGAGGTTTGTCTGTCCTAACAATAAGTTCTCCAGCCTAATCAGATTTTCTTTTTTCAGATAACCCTCCTCCAGGGAAGTGCCTGAGAAAAATACACAGCGAATTAATTCATGCTTCACCTCTCTTTCACATTCAGGTTTATTCTAATTCAGATGAATAGCCGCCATAAAACTGTAATTTAAATTTCGACATAACATAATAGTAGTCTTCTAAATCTAAAGCAGCTTCCTGTGGGGGCAGGTATATTCAACAATACAGCCTAGCTGTATAAGTGATGCCTTGCACACATACACTACACAATTACGAGACCCTCTTATATATATATATGTTGACATATGGTCAAGGACGTTTCGCTCGCAAATGATTCTTCACACCGTGTCTGACTGCATGCTCCATACTACGCTGCTTCATGTCACAATGATAAGTGAAAGATGTCTTACACATAAAAGCAGTCCCATTACAGGCCTGGAGAGGCCCACAGGGTTCCAGAATGTTGGGGCTGCCAGATTTCTAACCAATCGGCACATGAAAGTGGTAAGGTTGTCAGCCCTACGCACCGGCCGCATTTACCCCCCCAGGAAATATTCCTGATACTCATTTCTGTTACAGGTTGAGTCGACCCCAGGGCCATAGTGCGACCAAAAGGATTTTGTCAATGAAAAATTCCAATTACACTATTGGGAATCGAACCCGCGACCTTCCGGTTTGTAGCGCAGTACCTCAACCACTGCGCTACCGCGTGCCCCTGTCTTACACACATCACATGAAAATTGGTGCTCTACTATATAAATGTGCAGATATGACTTCAATTGACCTGGACATAAAGATGGTATTTGACATGTGTCACATAAATATGAACACTCACATGCATGTATGCATAGAAATATCCTCAAAAAGCACAGATAATAGAAATATTTTTAAATACAGGTAAATGGCCAGTAATCATTATGAGTTCACTGATGATTATTCAAGCTACACCACCCAATAAACAATTTGTTACACGCATTACGTGAAAACAGATGCTCTCTGCTTGCGTGTTTTTAGATGTACCCTCAAGATATGACGTCTCGTGAATGATTTCTTACATATATCACATGAATATGGACGATCCCCACTGCGAATAATTTCGTGCCTCTTTAAGGTAGGCAGTTGCGTAAATGACTTCTCACATACACCACATGGAAATGAACGCTTACCACTGTGTATGAGTTTGTGTCTTGTAAAGTTACTCAGTGATGTGAAGTATTTCTTACACACGCGACATGAAAATGACCGCCCACCACAACGAATGGTTTGCCGGTGCCTCTTTTAGTTACGGTGTTCTACAAATTACTTGTTACAGACATTACAGGAAAACAGACGCTTCCCATTATGAAACTGTAAGTGTCCCCTGAAGTGACACAGTTGCACAAATGATATACCACACATATCACATGAATAACAAGACTCTCCAATATGTACAAATTTATGCACCTGCAAGAAGTTCATGTTCTTTATCACTTTCTGACACACGTCACATGAGTTATGACGCTGTCTACTGTGCATACTTTCATGTACCCGCAAAGATTTCTGGCTCCTAAACACCTCCTTACACACATCACACAAATAAGAACACTCAGCTCTATGTTTAGTTACGTTGGTTTCCTCAGTAAAGAGCTCGTTACCTACATCACAAGAATCTTTCACATTACTTACATAATTTTCTGATGTAACAGGAACAATGTCTGGTGCAGTCAGATGCCCAGTCTCTTGTCTGGACACAATTTCAGCAACTTCAGGAACAGATGCTGTCTGGAAAAAGGGAAAACGAAATTGTTTGTAGCCATACTGATTTAAATGGAAATATTTTAATATAAAACACCAGAATGAAATGGTATGATATTTAATTAGATGGCATATTCACTGCAGGGCCAATAGCTGCAAGAATTATGTATATAAACATAAGCATGTACGCTGTGCTGTTAGAGACTGCCCCATTAAGAGAGCCTAAGATACACATAAGCATATTATTAATTTCCATTCCCATGGGCAGCCCCTGACTGCACCTTATTACAGAGACATACCAGAGATATAAGACAGCTGAAATACATGTAACAGGCATCACATGTTAACAAGTGTATGTTTGAGAGGCTAAATATTTAGTTTAAAGTGTTATTTCTGTGTCATCAGTGAGTGGACATACTGACTCTTCAGTATTTAATAAACAGAATTGTGAATATTATTGTAGAGAGAACCAAAGAATTGTACTTGAATGGCTTAGAGCTATTCTGTCACCACAAGAATTGTTATAGGAAATATTTGGGGACATTGTCACTATAACCCCACAAAATAACCTGTGCATCTAACTGTACATTAATCTCAATTAATTATCTGCCTACAATTTCGGTGCAGGAGTGTGACAGGATCTCGAACACGTATAGGCACACAACAATCTAAGTTAAAGTTTGAAATTCTACATCTGAATAATGGTTCTTAAAGCTGTACAGATTTAATTAGTCATATTTATGCCATGGCAAACATACAGTTGCCTCCTTGCATGCCATGATGGCAAATAGGGAAATAAAGGCTATGTTCCACACATTCTCAACCTTGGCACTAGGTGGAGAGGAGTAGAGACAGTCCCTGACTTTTGCACAAAATTCATTCCTGAAAATATGTAGGGAATTCAAGGAAGGGGGATTCTGTGGTTATTGCTTAAAAATTAAAAGGTGAGGCATGTTTTGAAATTTCTTCCAGAGATGCAGAGCTGAGTCCTGAACAATAGCTGATTTCAGTGCTTGGAAGTACTTGCTGACAGCACCTTGACAACTTTCTTGAAGCAATGTTTGAGTGAAAGTTGAAGACCAGCCTTCTTCTTGTCTTGATACAGGGGTCTGTTGCAAGCTGTATCCCTGTCAACAGCTCTACATACTTGTGAACTTCTCTCTGCATCAGATCACATTCTTCCATCATACTTATATTATAAAAAATAAAAAATACCTTACGAACACAAATAGTAAATTTTTTTGCATTATTTATCCATGGATTTTGTTTGAATTGCTGGCGTCATGAATGAATATTTTAACAGATAATAACGCTGCCGAGACCACGTACAGACTGAAGTGTTGGCTTGGCTGACAGAGAGCAGCATTGCGCAACAACTTGAAATATTTGCTGGTCAGATGTGTGTAAAAGTCCAAATTTGGTGTATGAAAGATGGATTAGGGGCAAAAATTTATAAAGAACAAAAGTGTGGGTTGTACAAAAGTCAAAACTGTGGAAGTCGAAAAACCGCCTCTAGTGAACATCATATCCCATCTGCTTTATTCCCAGGGAAATAACCCATGCCCAGTGAATTGGAGGCGGGGTGGGGCCCAGCACCGGTTTGGACATACTGGGGAACAAATCACCTCTTGCACCTGCTTGCACTCTACAGCCCACACAGTGATGCTGGCTGCAAATTCACTGCTAATATGTGAATTTGTTCTGGTGCAGTGTACCAAACATAAGACGAAACAGCAATTGAATGAAAGGAAAATCCATACACTACTTGATAGTTACTGACTGTCTACGAGGGCTGTCCCGGCAACAAGCACGCTACTCTCCCTGAGTTCAAACACCTGTCCACACGCCTCGAGAACTGAATGCCTGTATTGAGCAAGCAATCACTTGTGTGAACACATTAATTACTTTATCAAGCTATAGTTCCTACTCATTCAACCAGAGGCCTGAATTTAAACAACCTAGTTATCATTACCCTAGGTACACACCCACCAATATAATGAAGTTTATGATTGCTGTGTATGTCTCTCTTCCGCTTACTTAACTTAAAAATTGAGTCCAATTCACCTGCAGAGATGGATAAAAATAACTTCAGCTGTCTTAAGGGTCTAACATCTGTGTAAAAATAAAATTTCTTTGCAATAGACGTGATTACAAAACGTTACCATGCTTGTGTGGAGTGCAGGAAATACCTGTACAGCTTCAGCTCGACACAGTACAATGTTCGGCACTCTTGTTGCAAGAGAATGAAGAACCGTTTGTAATCTTGGTGACACACGTCTCGCGCTCATGGTGACTCCCGTTAATGTTGCAAGAGAATGAAGAACCGTTTGTAATCTTGATGATACACGTCTCGTGCCCATGGAGACTCCCGTTAATATTGCAAGAGAATGAAGAACCGTTTGTAATCTTGGTGATACATCTCGCTCTCATGGTGAGTCCCGTTAATGTTGCAAGAGAATGAAGAACCGTTTTTAATCTTGGTCATACACGTCTCGCGCTCATGGTGACTCCCGTTAATGTTGCAAGAGAATGAAGAACCTTTTGTAATCTTGGTGATACACGTCTCGCGCCCATGGTGACTCCCGTTAATGTTGCAAGAGAATGAAGAACCTTTTGTAATCTTGGTTATACACGTCTCGCGCTCATCATGACTCCCGTTAATGTTAACTAAAACAGGAAGTGTATCACTTGAAGTGTTTACATGCAACCTGAGAGTAAACAAATGCCATTATATTGGCAGAATACTTCACCACGTACAATATTTCGTATTCTTGACAGTGTACTCTAAATGTGATTTACACCTATATTTAATTCTTAGAAGTTTCAAACACAAGTACAATCATGTTTCATATGCTAAGACATATGAAAAATAAAGAAATTTTACATGACGTATCGTTTAGTATTTAAAAAAAAATATTACATGCTAACTTCTATATTGAATTTTCATGATTTAAATTAAGCATTAAATAATATATGGACTTGTTTTTTAAGAAATTATAAACGTTTATAAGGGGGTTAGTTGTTAATGATATGGAACTTTACATTTATAAGGCAATAGTGAGAGTCAGAAATATCGTGAAGCTAGCTAGATGCAGGGATGTAGCTAATTAGGACATCTGGCGTACACAACTTTGCAGGACCGAAGGGGACAGGCGAGGACTGTAAACAGAGTTAGCACTAGTTAGAATGGGAAAGAGATATGCGGCTAGTTTGCAGCAAAAGGAACTTAGTTTGTCAATGTCAGGTTTAATGAGTTTTAGAAGTGTTTTTGCAGCTACAGAAATTTGGGAAGTTGACAGCTTTTGCCCATCATAACTCGTCTGGTAGGAGTTAACGAAGTCATACGCCCACTTTTGAACGTTACTTAGAGCACGGGGTTCACACGGGTTGAGTCGCAGGTTACGATGTCACGTCATAGTCAGCCAATGGGAATTTGGAATTTAAAATTTCAACTTTTTGACCTATTACAGATAGTCGAGGTAGGAAGATAGCCAATTAGAAGATGTAGGAAATTTGAGAGAGGGAGAAATTTTGAACTAGGGATACATCCGGTGGTTGCTGACGCCGGAGGAGACGCTGTTTTTATTTCTTATTGGTCGGACGCTCTTAGTATTTCTTGGTGGTCGGACATGTTCAACAAATAATACAAACGAAAAGGTGATGAATTAATTCAGTGCCGCATCTAGAGAAAAAGAAAAGATAAGAAACAAATTTAGAGATTCACTGCAAATTTTTTTTCATTGGAACAATAAAAACCTCTGTAATCAGTGCTTCAGACCACTTAGATTCCCTGTAGCTAAGAGACATGCTCCACCGATTGGAAAAGCTAGCGGGATAGGAGGAGCGGTTAAAGCACATATTCTTGATATTTTATTGAGAAATTTTATTCAAAATCTGTCGAGAAAGTCCAAGCTGGGTCAAATTCGGACGAAAATACAAACACTTTATAATAAGACCTGAATAGGTTTATCATAATATCTTGCTGAATTCTTCCCAGAATGAAAAAGTTTCACATAAAACCCATAGAGCAAATCAAAGCAGGCTCACACGTTTGACACAAACTACATTTTTTTCCAGAAGTCGTGCCGTTTACGAGATAATTACGCTAACTGCAGCACAGTCTGATAGGCAACAGACCATCGTGCGTGATAGAGTCCAAAGAATACTCGATTTGCATGCTGGGTATTTGAGACAAATATACATCTCGTAATAATATGTGATATTTATTGCTGTCGAACGGTTGAAACTTTGAGGCTTTGATGCAGTTTGCATCAAGGACTATTAAGGTACATATACAGTCATGGTATTCAATTCTTATAATTCTACAGCGACGCCACGTACCGCAGACGGAAACAGATTGTGCTGTGACGTAGTGATCTTTGTCGTACACTTCATGTGATAGCGTAACGTGCCAGCGCAGTTACCTACTTTAATAGCCATTTGCATTATGCATAATTAACCATTTAACGAAGAAACGCATTCTGTGTAATATAGTCTCAGGGCATACCGCACAGTAAACACTCTCCATTTTACTTTTAAAAAACACTCATTTGATGACGTGTAAGGTAAAATTTGCAGATTGTTCCCAGATAAGTAAAAAACACATAAACGCAAATGTGAGCACCATGGAGATTTGACTAAAATTAAGTCTGGTGGTACGTACGGGTATTGTTAGGTCTTAAAGGGTTAAGGAAAATAAAATGTCTAAACATCATATTTAATATTTATTGCTCAAATTTAGAAATAAAATCTGATATGTAGCTAGCTTATGAATACAGGCCTCCTATACGTTACATACGAAATATTTTTTGTAAGTTTGCCCGTCCCAGCGGTCGCGCGGCCTAAGGCTTAGGTATGCGGTCTCTCGTCTGCTGGGTTCGTGGGTTCGAATCCCACGGTTGGCATGGATGTCTGTGTCTTGTGAGTGTTGCGTGTTGTCAGGTAGAGGTCTCTGTGACGAGCTGATCACTCATTCAGAGGAGTCCTATTGTCATTTTGTGTGTCTAATTGTGTGCGATCTAGAAATCTCTACAGTGAGGCGACGTAGGCCCGAGGTGGGCTGTCGTGCCCCAGGAAAAGATTTGTTTGTAAGTTAGAACTAACAAAACACTTCGTCGGACTGAAGTTTTGAGGTTAAGTGTGACCGATAAATATAAAAAGAACCCAATCACCGCAGGTCATAGAATAAGTTTTAAAATAAATATAGCAGCACACCCTGGCAGAAGTATGCCTAATTAGGGCCTGTATCCTTGAATATTTGTACAAACATTGAACAATAACAAAAACTGTAAACTAAATGGATTAAATAGTTTGATCATCTGAGAAGAGTCTAGGACGCAAAGATCCGAACCCGCCTCAATGTCAAAATTATGTGTACATTTCCATTCTTGTTTAGATATTTCAGAATGTCTAGTGTAACATTAGATCAACTGAAGGCTCCACTTGTTCCAAGTCTTAGACTCAAGACACGAATGTGAGGAAATGTGTGCCACCAGAAGAAATGTTAACAGCAAAAACACCTCCGACTTTTGGTGAGAGTAAGAATAAGTGGAGATACATCTCCACTCCCCTGTATGGTTCCAATGCATGTATAGGGTCACTTTTACCTTTCCCTTTACTAAGATATAATAAAATTTCTATCTTATCTTTGATCATGTGTTTTATTTACTCCAGTCTCATTTAGGCAAGAACAAACCTTTCGACTGAATTATGAACTACTGTACCTGACACACTTGTCGAATTAACACTTTTGTCATTTGAAATCTGCGAAATTAGAGACCGATGTATTCCCTGGCCTTTGTGAATGTGACTGAAAATGTTACGTGTAAGTATGTGTGATATTGTGAACGCAAATAGATGCAGGAAAACTCTGTGCGTGCTGAGGTTCAAATGGGCTTCAGACAGCATAACTTTCGCCCCTCTGGCGATGCCCAATTTTTCCATTTCAGTCCGGTATTTCTGGCTATCTTTCCGTTTTCCGAAGCTGTTACAAAAAGCAAACTTAAACTTTTGTCTTCGTCAGGACTGCTTTTTGCTTCAAGAACTCCGGCAGCTGTTGCACAGAATTGCCACTTGCAAGGTATTGCTTATGCGCTGCACATTTGCAAGCCTAGAGGTGTTCACTGGTGAACTACCGCCTGTATTTTCTACACACTCATAGTACATAATATGCCAGCATTCTTTTGCAGATTCGTAAGCCTCCCTTCTGGAGATATGGTTAGCATTCTCCCAATCACTGAGCCCATATCATATCAACGTCTGCGCCTGCGATGGTAAAGAGGTCACGTAGATCAATTATTTTTCGTCAGCCTCGTCTCTCCAAATTGCTCTCTGCACATCAGCCTTCCCTTTGGAAGACAGAAAGCTGATTATAACTAAATGACGCGAGATTTTAGTCAGAAATTAAACCCGTCACACAGGAACAGTATGTGTCACATCCGCTACTGGATAAAAGAATTTCTTCATTCACAGACTCTTACTTGAACATTTATACTTCCCTGGCCAGGAAATATTTCAGAAGTTTGGACACAATCGCGAGCCGAGAAGATTCAAACTGTATACAAGCAGACCTTTAACACGCCCTACTTTCTCCACGCCTTTTCGCTTTAACGCCTCTTGCCAATGTACACACTTCTCAACTTACGTCCTCTCATTTTCTCTTTAACGCCCTTCGTCTGGCTGTGCTCTGTAACACTAACCGCTACCTATTCCATTATTTGTTATAGAAATATTATTTTTATTTACGCATTTTTGCTTTACATCTACTTTGTCAGGAAGACAGCTAGGGCGTAAAACAAGGGCTTGCTGTAGTGACTAATGTATGGGCTGAATGACTCAGGAACCAGAGTTCATTCCCAAAGGACGCAAATTTTTTCTGTTCTCCAAATCATCAAGACCGGCTCTGGAGTCCACAGTCAGCATATGCAGTGACTCCTGAGGATTTTTACCCAGAGGTAAAGCGGTCGAGTTGTGAAGATGACCACCCACCTTCATCTAATACCGAAAATAAGAATGCGTGAAGAAATGCCTTTAAACCTCATGTACCTTTCTGACGTGGCAAGAGGCAACTTTCTTCTAACCGAGACTTGATAACCACTGTCACTGACACTGCCACTCCATCTTATCGTGAAAAGGTCATTCAGTCCGTCACGTCCACCGAGTCGCGTTACACATCCAGGGTTTTAACTGGCGTAAAAATGTTGGTCAATAAGTAGGCTGATTTTAAACTAGAAGAAAATGAGGTTGCAGTAAAACTAACATCAGTAAGACAATGCTTGTACGCAAGTATGAGAAGAGACACCAATGCAAAGAAGACCTACACTCGTTTAGAAGCTGCAGTAACAATTCTGAATTTTCTCAACACCTCATCGAAAATTGTCGTGCAATGTGTCCCATCAGTGAAGTCGTGGATGTTTTATATACAAGTAAGAACGGCGGCCACATGACTACTATTTAAAAATATTACATATACTTGTAATATTTAAAATAACAAATAAATGATTAAAGGGCGGTCAATGCAAACACTCTGTTCAACACAATAATTCAAAACAAACTAAGCAGACGGCGGGCACATCAGTATGACGCAGCCGTCCTGCACGCATAGACACACCCTCAGCTCCTTAGTTGTCCCATGCGTAAATAACACTTCAACGCGGTAAAACGGGGTTACATGTGTGTAAGATATTCGGTGCAAATATAAATTAAGAGAGGCAGTGTACATATATCTTAATATTGAGGCGAGTTCGCGTAACCATTGTTGCTATGGAAAGGTAATAAGTATTACATGTACTGAGTGTGTGCCTGCAGACTTAGTTATCCAGTACGCAAAGGTCATGCGCCGTATTACATCGTCATTTTTTCCACATTTCGTCATAAACGTCGCGATTTTCTGAAAAAGAAACTGAACTTAAAATGTGTTTTATTTTCTCTACAACATTGAGCGGTCAACGCCACGTCCTCGCCACGTCACTGCCGGAACAGTGTCCTGGTACCAGTTGTAGAGGCGCTTGCGTGGGCTGAATGGCAGGTCTGGGCAGGTACGGAGAAGAGAAAACCTCTTCCCCTACCAAATTTCTTACCTCGGACCGTCCAGGAAGTACCGAGCCGCTGTACTGTCTGCGCTATTCCACAGTCCTCTGGTGGGAGATCCCCAATTACTAGGAGGCGCTAAGCAACAGGGCACCGCAATAAAACAATTATGAATGACGTAGTTGTATTCCACATTGCGTGGGTTGTGACGGCACAGATTGACTCTATGTTCCCTTGTATAAAGCATGCAAGCTGCAAAAGGTAAATTCTTTTTCTCTATACCATGTGAACATGGGTTTGATAATTTTACTTCCTCCTGTTCTGAAAACTTAACCTCTTCAGAGCCTTCTCTCACCCGTTCCTTTTTATTCCATTCCCATTTCTGATTGGCCACACCTATCCCCTGTGACACATTTTTATTCCCCTTTTTTCTACACATCCAACCACCTTTTCTGTTTCACTCCCTTCAGTACTGATGAAGGAGGCAGCACATTCCTCTGAAACGCTGGGAACCACACACGAGAGTGGAATGTACCACATCCCAGCACACCAAGGGTCTTAATATTCGCTGCTGTCAGTACCTCACATCTCATGTAGGATGAATACAGTTTTATATAAAGGCAATTTTTAATTCCTCTTGCTGTCAGTATCAGTAAGTGAAGAAGACCAAAACAGGAGAACAGCCCATTAGGACAAAAATTTTGAATGGTGAACTTGATAGACAGAGAACTCCTGGGAGAGAGAGACACTCACAAGGAAAAATTTAGTTCAATGTTAAGTGATGTTCCTGGGATAAAAGTTTATTTACACTGGTTACAGTTAATATAGAACCAACATGATGGAAACAGCATATTACAAATGAATGAACAGTATATGTTGTGAACTATACATAAAAGAAATCTTTCAAAAAATGAACAGTAAATAGTAGGTTTAGTTTTATAAAACAAGAGTTTAATGTATCCTAAGTTACGATGTGGTATCTTTCATACACCATTCTACAAAACCTACGTGTTCTGTATTATTTTAAACATATACAGTATAAAATACCGGTATGGTGAAATATTGAGGAAACGTTAGCACTGCCCAAATTTTCAAATTTAAATGAAGCCATCAATTATTTTAACCTGAAGGTTTCTGAAATAGTAAAAATTACTTAGTTTTAAAAGAAAAGTCTTGGAAATATTCGTTCCTCTTCTAACGTTATTCATACTATATAATGAGATATAATTCATTGTATAAAACCAACAACTTGCACATACAAATACACGTACTTAATGTCACTGCACATACTGTGTCAAATTTACTAGGTTTTAAATACTAGTGTGGCTCGCCGAATACGACATTTGGCCACCGTAACATGTAGGAGTGGACTGGTATCACATATACATAAATTTGAACGTGCAAGTTGTTGTTCTTAGAATATGAATTATTCTTTCCTTTGTTTATGGCTTCAGACAGGGACTTCTTTTTTATTACATGGTTGTTCAAGATATATCTGACACAACCACAAGAAAACTACATATGTATAAAATACACGACACTGATCAATTCAAAACGGTTCCCATGACGCTGAAGACTGCCATGTTTCTCGACTTTGTCTACTGCCTTGCATTCTAAAAATACATGTAATTATTTGGCTGATTTATTTTGTCCCATTAGTGAGAACAGTTTCCTGTCGGATCCAACTTGAGAGTTGCCTCTCTACCTCCTCCTCTGAGGAGGAAAATACATCACTGTCCAAAACAGTATGCTCTGTTCAAAATACTACACATTGGACAAATATGTATAAACACAGAGGTAATAATAAAATAATGAAGAACAAGTATTCTTTCATCAAACACAAGAATAGTGGTTCTTTACTGCAACACAGTACGGTGAATCACCTTAAAAATACAGGGTGATTCACGACTCGTGGATATTACAGCAGGAGGTGATTTACTAGTTCTTTGTGATCAAAAAAGTTCATATAAACATGTGTCCGATTTTGGACGTTTACGGAGTTACGACTGCTTGAAAATTAAAAAAAGGGTAAAGATTATTGAGAATAAACGGTACAAAATTATAAACCAGCATAATACATTATACGTTTAAAGTATAGTTGAGTACTTCAATCGCCAGCTGGTTCCGTAGGAAGCGGATCACACGAGGGTGTGTACGGGAATGAAAAATACCCACAACTCCGTAACCGTCCAAAATCGGACACATGTTTATATGAATTTTTTGATCACAAAGACCTAGGAAATCACCTCTTGCAGTAATGTCCACAAGTCGTGAATCACCCTGTATACAATTGGAACTACAGAAACTGAACCCTATGTGTAGGATATCCCAAACAATAGCTTCACTCTATTACTGTATAACTTTACAGTAACTTTAAGCATTTTGAGAACACCTGTTTTGACACTTGTGGATTAGCGGTTTCGAGCCTTTTGCCTGTTCGCTTACATTCATGCCACCACTACAGCCACAAAACACTCTTGCGTCCACAGTTTCCACTAAGCAGAAAGGATTCACATAATTCTCTGTGACAGAGGTACACAGAAAGAGGTTAGGCTTCTATACACACTACGTAAACTAGATAAACTGCAATTATGTAAATGCAATTAGTGATATATGCAATCAGTGCCAAGCTGTATCAAGTAACAAGGACACTATCACACTCAGCTTGAATTATACCACAGATCACACTCAAATACAGCATTTGGCATCTACTGACTGGAACAATGGACTTGTTGCTTCTTATTCCTAACTACAAACCATCTGCACACAGGGTGTACTTTTTGAAATATAATACTTAATTTGTGTTTCATTTGGATATGCTGACTTCTGGATCATAACACCATGTAGTCTGGTGTGTGGGTAACAGTGTTTCTGAGAAACATGTACTTTCCTGAAGAATGAGCCAGCAGTTTCTAAAATACCAGTTACCACCTTGCCAGACCATATGATATCATAATCCACACCACAAGATGACTACAAAAACCTCAAATTTCAAATTCAATCCATCTACTTACACAGTGACGTAATTCGTACGTATGAGAAGCAACGAACAGTTTAACTGTCTTCTCAAATGTGACGCCTTGTAATTCATACTACGAAAAGGGGGGCAGCAGATCCCTGCAGAATGCAGGTACAAAACTAAAAGGTATCACATCTCATAAACACCATAAACTTAGTAATCACCACTATGACCACTTCAAACCATATCAGTTTTAATTGTGGGGCAATAGCAGGTGAAGAGATTTCCCTGTCAATGTTAACAAATTAACCACGTATTTCAGAGTATGTAAAGGGTTAATCCTGTGAAAACAGAAAATTTCAGCACATATATCTGGCCTTCAGCATGAAAAGGGACCTCTAGTCTTTATTAAAGAGCTCTTGCCTACTAAAGACAATACTGGGACAACAGAATGTCTAAAATGTGGATCTCTTCAACCATGAATTTTGAAAATAAATGTAATCACTCACACACAGCAGCAGAAAGCCATCTTGGACATTGCAAATATCCTTAATGTCCAACTCAAAATTTCTGCAATCTTCAGCGCTGTCCCAGTTTCATGTTACATGTCCATACCGGCAGTCCTGCATCATCTCATGCAGCTCATGAATACTGCTTCCCTGTACTGAGGCCACAGTTGGCATGATGGCATGTCAGGTGTCCATCTCCTACCTGCTGCTGTATTCCCATCCAGTCCTGTCTGATCCATATTAGAGTGCCTGGCACTATCAAACATTCAAGTGAACAGACTCGCCAGATTGCGCAGGGGGGGAGGGGGTGCTACAGGAACCCATGCTGGAGCAGAATGCACTGTATCTCGAGTGAGTTGTCAAGTTTATCAGCTCATGGATTTCTTTCTGTGGCGTCAGCAGTCTAAACATAATGATATATGTTGCATTGTTTTCAAGTGAACTGCCATCCTCTAACAATAAATTCTGTGACTGTACGAATTCTGAGCCATTGTCACAAGAAAGGAAATGCTTCAAACCTGGCAGAATGCTACATTAACCTTTTAAAGCCTAGCGGTATCTTTACATAAGACGAGGTTTAAAATTAAAAAATTCTGCGTGGTTCTCACATTGCGTTTATGTGTTTTGTGTAGATCTCAGAACAAACAGCGACTTTTGCCTTATAAAACATTAAGACATTGCCTTTTATAACCGAAGTGGAGAGTGTTTACAGCGCGGTAGGCCCTGAGTCCTTACATAAAACAGATATGCTTCTTCTTTAAGGTGTTGAAGATCATTTCATATGTTCTTGGGGATATTGGAGGATCCTACGCACGGCTAACTATTTTGTAAACAGAAGTCTTGTTTACAGTAACAGTCACATGTCAATACCATTCTACTGTGCTCCACAATCACATTTCATTCATCTTCATTGATGCTGCATAATCTTAATAACATAATAAGTCCGTAACACTTTATCATGATACAACCCTGAATTTAGGTCTCCTGGTTCCACACAGCTGGCAGTCATATTTTAATTCTGTATTTCAAAAGTGCAGTTATCAGCCAGCAACCATGCATTCATTATAAGAAAATGCACAAAAAGTTAAGATATTCTCTTTCTTACTTCGTTACAAGTTTTTGTTTTTAAGAGTGTATGCCTTTAAACAATTACTTTACCAACCACATTACGACATACAGGATGTTTACTGTTAATTATAATGACAGCTGTCCCAAACACTGTGTGTCTCCATTATCATTTAACACTTACTGGATAAAGGCATCTTGTGTAAACAACAGCCAGTTCAAGTGATGACTGGGGATAACCCAACCCACCATTGCTAGGGAGACGGGAAAACACTTCTGTTATGACAAAGGATAATAGAATTGACAAAGAAAAGGAATATGAAGCAATATGGGAAAACAGATGGAAGGATATAGTGACAAGAAAGGGATAAAGGAAAGAAAACAGAGGTGGCTTAACACACCACCTTTAAAGTCATGCACTTGATCTGTTCTAAAGCACCTACTGTATTTCATGGTAAGGGATAGCTAATGGATTGCTTAACTTCCAAACGTAACACAGAATTAAATCACGACTGCAGTTCATCACATTTAAGATTCCTTTTCCTCGTACGAATCATGTATCATGTAACTTGAATTATTATGCCTGACAGCGAATGGAACTTGAACCACAGCTAATTCACCATATGTTATAGTCTGTATCTTCAACATCAAATGTCATAAAGAAGCCAAGCAAAGTTGCATAGACAACAACATTCCCTGCCAGACTCAGGTAACAAGCTCTCCATTTTATCTGAAATACAAATTGATCACTATTTCTGTCACTGTTTAAGACTAATTCAGAAATTCTTACGGACATATTACAATTCCATGTTTTACATTAGTGCATCCTGCTCATGTTTAGGATAAACACAAATTGTAATAACCATCATGATTTAACTCCACTGTGTTTCAAACCCAGTCATCAGGTGGGTCCTATATGCTTCACACTGCAGTACCTACTAAAACAGCAGAACATACACACTAATTATTAAAATTAATTTCATGATAACATAAGCTGTTTGTTTGGGAGATCTGAGGGATGGAGACCACTTGGGAGACCCAGGCGTAGATGGGAGGATCCTATCAAATGAACCTTCGAGAATTGGGATGAGAGGGCATGGACTGGATTCACCGGTCTCAAGATAGGGACAGGTGGCGGGCTTTTGTAAATATGGTAATGAACTTTCAGGTTCCATAAAATGCGGGAAACTTCTTGACTAGCTGAGTACCTGTTAGATCTGAAGAAGGACCCTGCTGCATGGAGTTAGATAACATAAGCTCTCTTCATTAGGTAGTGGTGGTAGTCGTATTAGTAGCAGGGGCAGAATTAGTACCAATAGTACCAGTAAGAGCAGTAATAGTGCAAGTAATGGGAACAGTAGTAGCATTAATAGATGTTGTTGTTGTTGTTGTTGTTGTTTTTGTTGTTGTTGTTGTTGTTGTTGTTTAGCATTAATAGTGGTAGCACTAGAGACAGTGGTAGTAGTTGTGAAGTGGTAGCCATGGTAGGGACTAGAAATCATAGTACAAGTAGTAATGGTAGTAATAGCAGGCTATTAGCAATAACAGTAGGTTAGTAGTAGTAGTAGTCATAGCAGCAATAGTAGTAATAGTAGAAGCAGCAGAAAGCTAAAAACATTCAGAACCTCCACTGCAAACAAGAGTATACGATGACCGCAGTAAGTCTTACAACAGAGGCTGAAGAAGTTTCACAATGCTGAACTTACCACAGATTCACTCTCTGGCGACCTAGCCAGGACAATGGGTAGTGCAAAGGAAGACACTACAAAACCCATTGTTATGAATGTAGCTAATTCATATGCAGCTGTGCTACTAGTCTCGGAACTCTGTATAGCGTTGTGCTATAAGGGTTGGCAACGGGGAAGAATGTAAAAAAGTACCAAAAAGAATGTCCACCAAACTCTGAAACAAAAAAATAATGCAAATTTCAAAAATTCTTGGTGCCTGGTGATGAACAGAAGGTGTGATAATGAGAAGCAAGCATCATGACCAAGTTTGTGTCTGGATAAACATGTGCAATGTTTACCATGGAAAATCTTCAGTCAACAGAAGCAGGGAGCCATTATGTATAAATGTGAACCGCTTGAGACAGGTTAGGACACCATTACATGAACAAGGTCACCTTTTAAACTGGGTCTAGTAAACAGTCCCATCTGTGAAAGGCGGCGTGAAAGAACTAGAACACTCACATATCTTTCGTGTTTTAGCAAAAGCCACAGTTTGTCCCCTAGAACTTCATTTGATGGAGCCCGTGGCCATCACACAGCCCCCTTAGGCAAAATACTGCGTTTCAAATTGCCAGACGCTAATCACAGGGGGGTGCACAGCAGACCATGAAACAAACATGGTGCAAAGATCAATCGTTGCCCAGCCCTTCAATATATGCATAAAACTTGTACGGAAAATGAGAAATGCTATAATCTAACCAGTATATTGCAGTCCCTTGTCCCTATAAAAATACAGAAAACAGACAAATGAACAGAGTACAACCTTCTGGAATGTCATGCCATGTGGTCTGATAGGTGTACATCCACATTTCAAAGAAATTTGCTGCTTCCATCTTCAGGGTAGAGAGAAATTAAATTACAACATGAAGAGGGATAACACTCCCTCCTTCAGCAAACCCAAAGAAGACACTCATATACACCCTGCTGAAATGGATGAAGACCCCTGCTAAAGGTATCAAGTCACTTGGCTTCTCTAACCTGACACCTACTCAAGCACAGTGATAACGTCCCCTTGTAAACACTTCTTTCCTCTTTCTCTCTCTACCTGTGTTTCTACTCCTTTCTCATTCCTTCCTTCCATCCTTCCGTCCTTCCTTTATTCTTTCCTTCCATCCTTCCTCTTTTGCTTCTTCTTTCTCCAATGAAAGACAAAAGCTTTAAAGGTATTCGTTCCCACTAATTTGCACATTAGTTCTGATCCTACAGTCTCTATATTACACACCATGTACCCTGTAGATGGAGGCAGCAAGTTACTCCAAAACTTTGGTACCTATCTACTAGACAACACTTCAGTTCAATACTTACCACTGTGGTAACATTCAGTCTTGGCTGGATATACAAATTAACATGTCATACATCCTTCAGCTCCAGTGTTTGCTTTTTTGCAGTTCTGACAGAAGCAAGCATAATGTGAAAACTCATCTCTTCCCTACCACATGCTGGCAAGATCCTACTGTTGACACAGAATGTGTACATGACAAGCTAGAGCACTCGCTTGTGTTCCAGCTTTCTCTTTGTATAAATACACGTATTTGTATTCTGGCAAGGCGCATCCCAGTATCATCAGTGTCATAACAATGGACCCGGCAAAGGCCAAATTGACAAGCCTAAAATAAAGACAGTTACCGTACCAAATATGTCACAGTACAAAGAAAATCTTTATTCTTTATTAGTGTTACAATTTTTTATGCTGTACTGTTTATATAATACAAATATCAAGAGTAGCATTATCTCAGCTGTTAATCTTAGAAATCAGATGGAGTGTTTAACAATGGAAACGAAGAAAGGATTAAGTAAAATTTATGCTGTATTTTGACGTTCATTTACGAAAAGAAAGCAAAGATAAATTAGTACAAAAAAGCATTATTACATTTGCAAAAAATTCACTTAATCTGCCATGTGCTAATATTCTGATTTCATAAAAAACATAGGTTAATTATACTGAAATTGCAGCAACTTATGAGTGTAACTGCAATGCAGCATTGGCCAGTAACTGCTAATAATTTAATTAGGCATGTGATTTACTCTACTTAGCATAATCCAGTTTTGCAATATATTCTGTAACTATAGCATACATCAGAATGTGATTTGTTGTACCTCTGACTTTTCCAACAGCGTGCTTTATATCCATCCATCCATCCATCCATCCACCTACCTACCTACCTACCTACCTACCTACCTACCTACCTACCTACCTACCTACCTATCTATCTATCTATCTATCTATCTATCTATCCATCCATCCATCCATCCATCCATCCATCCATCCATCCATCCATCCATCCATCCGTCTCCCTGCCTGCCTGCCTGCCTGCCTGCCTGCCTGCATGTCCAGGCACCCATCCATTCATCCACCCATCCGTCCATCTACCTGCCTCCCCACATACCCACAAATTTATCTATATACTCATCTACTTACCTTCATATTTGTTTATATACTTTCATTTGCAAAATATGACTCGATTTTGATGAAGTTCAAGAGCAAAGTATGTCTGGCTATAATCACAATTCCTCCCCCTCTTTAACCACATAGGTGGGTATGACATATCTATCAGTATGCATACTTTTAAACACAGTGGGTGTGATCATGATTTTTGGTGTTATACTGAGTGGAAGGTTTCACCTTCTACTCAGGTTCCTTTACTTAATTCGTAATGAAGGTTATGAAAAGCTGCATATATGTCCAGAAGACTGTACATATTAGGACCAAAACTAGACCACCTACATGTTACATTTGGAAGTGAGATACGTCAGTGAATATATCTCCGACAATGGTGAAAGAATGATTGTCACTGAAGTCAAGCGACCCTTCAGAACTAGCAAGATACAGAATAGTCATTTTAATTGTGTGAAGCTAAATCTGGTAATGTTTGGACATTTAAAATCTACACTGGGCAACACACAGCTCTTGATGACTCTATAAGAAATGGACAACATGTTTCAAAACTGGCAGCAGCACAGTTGGTGTAGTTATTAGGCCACAGGGCGTATGACCAATAAATCGTGATTCAATTCCTAGCTGGGGCAAGAGATTTCTGTCTTCTCTAATACATCCACACTGGCTCTGGGGTCCACTCAACCTCCTGTTTAGTGGGTACTTGGTATTCTTTTCCAGGGGGAAGATTGGCCAGTGAGAGAATCTGACTATTTCCTTTATTTAGTGCTGAGGTTAAGAATGATAGAGCTACAGCTCCACTCCACCATATTCCCTCATGACATGCATAGAGACAAATCCAGATCATGGGTTAAATATACTTGCAGAACTAATAACCCTTTCTCAACCAGGAAGAATGAAAATCGCCTATTTTCTACGCAATATTACATTGACATGTGTTGCCTGTAATGTTTAGCCATAATTTTCCAAATTGTCTCATAAACGGCTCGACTTTCGGAAAGTGTACAAAGGTCTTCATATAAGTACCCTTTATTACTGACAAATTTTATTAACATTTGAATTTGTTCAGCAGATTTTCGAAAAAACTCATTTATCAAATATCATAAAAATCAGTCCTGTGGGAACCGAGTTCCATGTGGACGGACGAATGGACATGACGAAGTCAACCGGAGCTTTTCGCAATTTTGCGAAAGTGCTGAGAAATGAGATCTGGAATGGCTGCTGTTCTGTACTTCTGTCTGTCAGCAAAGAAAAAAATTCCAAAACAACTAAATACGCTTTAATGCTTTACAAAGCTGTGCAGTTTTACTGAAGTTTGTCCAAATATGCCGAGGCTGATAAGGTTAATACAGGAGAAGAATAAGGAACAATGTATGTAGAGGTACATGTTCCGCGAAGCTTAGAGAAACAAAATATTTCCAACAGCATTTTAGAAATTAATTAAACACATATATTACGAACATATACAACATATTTGTTCGTAGTTCTTAGCTGGCTGACACAGAAATGAGGAAGTTATCCGACTTTCGCACACTGTCTCTTTATTTCACAACTTGTTTCTTCATTGCGATGAATTCTTATGTTACGTTATTGTGTTTCCCAGGAAAAAAATACTGCTAATTAGGTGCGGAGACGTTGTTGAAGACTGGGACAATACAGGACATGATGTACAATGTAAGAAAGGCTCGAAGTATTCATTGAAATATCCGACAAGAAAGCTTTCGAACATCACGTGCGTAATGCAAGAAATGGATAACGGAAAAAATCAGTCCAACACACATATCTGACCATAAAAAAATATGTTATTCATTTTAAAAATGTCTACATATTTCGAAACTTTCGTGTCAATATGAGGCCTAAAAATATATTAAAAACTTCCAAAATCTAATAATTTGCATCTGTTTCTTAGCAATATTTTTCCTCCCTCCCCCGTTGTAATAAAGAAAACAATGTAGCCGAAAAGATTTGGCCAAAATTCTTTCTCTGGTGCTGCCTGCTTCAGCTTTAATGTTCGACTTAAACGAAACTATATACGAGTTTTTTTTAGATTTTTCCGGGGATAACGCAGAATTTTCCGTCTCTCTGTCGTATGTCGCCGTGTCAGTGACCAATTCGACACCGAATTTTCAGAGGAACGCCTGTAAGCCCTGATTCTTTTGACACTTGCAAGTGAAGGCGGTACTTTCCTTCTGGCAGTCGTGATCCAAACGCCTCGTGGCAGCACGTCATATCCCAGAAGAACGGAAGAATCCTCACATTTCATATTGTCTTCATAAATCCCTCAGTGAAATGGCAGAATATTTCATATACACCTTCTTTGCAATTGTTTCTGAATCGCAACCCGCTAGCTTCTCCACGTATTTCTCGATGACATATTACTGCTAAAACTTGATGAATTATCGCTAAACAAACCATGATATCTCCACACGTTTTAGAATATAATTCTGTGATATAGAGTATAAGGCACAGTTTCACAAAATTATATGCACTTTTGCAGCAATATGAGCTATCAGCCTGGACATTGTAGCACTTGACTACAAACCATACTTCACTGGCAAACTCTGCTCGAAACAGTTGAACAAAGGTAAGTACATCTGCCGCGAGCATATGAAAGACGCCTAACTATTGCAGTCGTTAGTGCCGCAATTAGAGGCCATCGCCAGTGAAAGTATGTACATACGTGCACTGCTGACGCATGGCGATTAAGGCTGTTATGTGCTGAAAGTAAAAAAGTTGTCTGCGACAGAATAACATCCACCCAGGGTCAGTGAGCAAACATAAACCCTACAGTGGACTGGCTTTCTGTATATCACTATGCATTGTTGCTAAACGGCTTGAATATGACGAACAGGCGACAAGAGCTGCCACATGAAAATTTGAGTGTTGTTTGGAAAGAGTCAGGAATGTGAACTTGTCACACTCATGTCTATGCTTGGGTGTCTTAAGGCCAAAACTTGAAACTCAGTCCTACTCTGCCTGCACTGTAATGTCACTAACTGCGATTACAACAAGCCTATATATTGTAAACAAGAAAACGTGATTCTATCGTACAGCTCCATTATCAGGAATGGATTAAGCCAGAGGAGCATAAAATTTCCAAAAAATTTAAGAACCACATCAAATTTCTATACGCCGCATTTGCGATGTGGAGCAAGTTCGAAACTGGAGCCCCGCAAGCATGACGCGCACATGTAAAAAATTAATACGCCGTGGCAACATTTCGCCTATGCTTTATCTACCCCTGTATAAAACAACGCGCAAGTCAGTAAATTTCCCTGCCAAACGGTATTGATCTGCTCCCCAGCATACCTCCGTGACCTATGTCAAGCCAGTCGGTAGTGGAGCACTGTCGCCATATGAGTGAAGGCAAAAGCTGCACGCTTGAAAGCAGACACGTGGTAAGTAAGTAAGTAAACAAATAACTCCATGCGGCACAGTCCTTCTTGAGAAACTGACAAGTTCTCAGCTAGTCATGAAATTCCTCGCATTTTATGGAACACGAATGTTCATTATCATATTCAAAACAGCCCGTCTCCTCCCCTATCCTGAGCCAGATTAGTCCATTCCATGCCTCCATATCCACTCCTTGAAGATACACTTTAATAATATCCGCCAATATAGGCTTTGGTCGTCCCACTGGTCTCTTTCCATCAGTTTTCCTTACCAAAATCCTGTATGCAGCTATCGTCTCCATGCGTGCTATATACCCTTCCCATCTCAATCTTCTTCATTTGATCACGCGAATAATATTTGGTGAACACTGCAGATCATTAAGCTGCACATTATATAGTCTTCTCTTTCAGCGACGGGATGTTACCGCCTTTCCCAGCCCTCTGGAAGACCATCCCTCGTCGGCTTTTCGTGACGTTTACTCAGAACATTCCCACCTGCCCTCCATATTTGCAGACCATTCCTCTATCCGCAACCCGAGGACGCGCCATGCTAATTTTTATAGGGACGCAATTAGTAAGCGTGACAGCTCGAGAAAAATGTGCAGGGGTCAGTCAGTGGAATGTTTATTTACTGCACTCGTATATTCAGTTAAAATTAGCGGGAAGTTTGCTGCTTACAGATGTCTCTAATCTGTTTACAGTGCTTGCTTACGTCGCGTTTGAACATACGTTATATTTATAATTAGTTTAATAACAAGATTGGAAACGTACGTACAACATCATATTGTGGCGCCTTCACGTAAGAGGTTTCACTACAGAAAGGCAACATATTTGCTCCGCTATGCTTGTCACAAGAAATTAAGTCAGGTCCACAAAATTTTTCTTCTACGTACATAACCCTTCCAACTTGATGTGTTCATAATGTCTAACTAACTAACTAACTAACTAACTAACTAACTAACTAACTAACTAACTAACTAACTAACTAACTAACTAACTAACTAATTCCATGGAGCAGAGGCCTTCTTGAGAAGTTAACAGTTCCTCATCTATTCAAGAAATTCCCCGCATTTTATGGAACCCGGAGGTTCATTACCGCATTCACAACAGCCCGCCACCTGTCCCTATCCTGAGCCAGCTCAGTCCAGTCCATACTCCATCCCCTTCTTGGGGATCCATTCTTATATTATCCTTCCTTCTACGCCTGGGTCTGCCAAGTGGTCGCCTTCCCTCATGTATCCCCACCAAAATCCTGTATGCAACTCTTTTCCCTCATATATGCGACATGCGCCGCCTCATAATGCGACATGCCCCGCCCATCTCATTCTTCTCGATTTGATTATCCGAATAATATGTGGTGATGAGTAAAGGTCATTAAGTTCCTCGTTAGGTAGTCTTCTCCAATCCCCTGTCGCCTCGTCCCTCTTAGGCCCAAATATCCACCTCAGCACCCTATTCTCGAACACGCTCAGTCTTTGTTCCTCCCTCTGTGTGAGAGGCGTTCATAATCTCCACACTTTTTTTTTTGATTGTGTGTTACACTTCATTAATATTCATTACTTTATTCTCAGGTACTAAGATCTGCTCTGTATGTCAGATAAATTATATGGTTGAATTTTTCACTAGGGCTCATTTTCGTAATTTTCTGTCAGTTTCGATTCACAAAGAAGCAAAGGAATTCTGCTGCTGATATAGCACAATTCTTACCTGTCATTTTTCCACACAACTTCTTTAGTTGCAATAATTATGCTTTTTAGAGCGTGCCACATATTTTACTTGACACAGATTTATAATTTCTGTGTTTAAAAAATAAACGGAAACATTCTTGATTTTGAACTTATTGAAATTATTATACCAACCAAATACACATTACCCACATATGTGTGTTAAACACGTAGCTCCGTCATGTTTCGGCACAAGCGTACAATCTTCACAGAGCACAACATGCCAGTTTCCAGACCAACTGCCAGTGACGGGCTATTATTTACAAGGTTGCTGTAACAAGTTGGGTACATCGATCTAAATGATGAACGGAATGGACAAATGTAAAATACTTTAAATTATTCATACGTATCGCTGACTGTAATGGATTTGTTGTTACGTAATAGACATAGACACCTAAAAACGCATTGTGACTTACCTTCTTACTTCCGTGGATTTATAGGCGTGTTCTCTGAATGTATAAGAATATCCTCCACTCTCTTTAGCAGAATTTTCAATGTATATTTATATCTTGTACATAACTCTACACTTAAGAGGTTACTGACTTAACTGAGCTTTGAATTTCAGTAATTGTCAGATGCACAGAAGTTTGACTTTGATATTTCGGTTTATTCTGCATGTACTTACAGAGTGTCTGGGTTTCACGTAGCTTCTGGTGAATATAATCTACGCACTGTGCAGCAACTGGGTAGAGAGTTTGGCTTCTGCCCTGAATTGTTTTATGTTCAATTGCAAAGGGCATTTCATAATGAAAATGCGATTGCTGACCTACACTCAGCTATAAATTCCAATAATTAGTAGCTGTAGAGAGACGCATGTCTGTGACGATAGACATACAATCTGCATGTATTTACAGAGCGTCTGTATTCCACGTAGCTTCTGATAACCAGCCCCATAGAGCTGTAGGCTGACTGAAGGCTGGTGTCTGCCCTCACTTTATTTGTGCTGAACTGCAAACGGCACTGCACAGTACAAATACCATTAGTCATAGCGGCACACGTTATGTACACATTGTGGACAGTGGCGGTACATGGTTCTTTGTGAGGTCTGTTATTCAGAACAATATCTTACGAACATAGCGTGTCTAATGACGAAAAATTACAGTACGAGTGACAAAATTACACAACACTTTTGAGTTTATAATATAGTAAGTTTTTGGAAAAGGGAAGGCACTGTTAAAATCGAAGAGATGCATGGCACAACAGCTGTTATGTCCTGGAATTTAATGTTGATGGTAAACGAAAGCCAAAATTTGTGTCAGAAAACAAAGAATTGTAGGAAGTATTATGAAGGTTGAAGAATTAGCAACAGTGTAACACCTAGACCAAGGAAAAGAGAGAAGAATGTAGCGCGTCAGCAAGGACAGTGGTTGTTTCATGAGAGGGTAACAACCTGTCAAAGTTGGGCGGAAGGGCTCACTAATTAAGGTATATGATGGTTGGGCTGAAATAGCCTGGTGTGATTCAATCAACGGGCCTCTCTGCCGACCGCCAATTATTCGGCAAGTCATAAGGAACAGTCCTTGGTCGACGAAGCAAGCAACAACAGTCCTCACCGCAGAATAGAATTTGGCTTCCTGCTGGTGGCTTAAGACGTGATAGTAAACGTACAATATATGACGAGTACTTTCTGAGTTTACCTAGGTCTATAGAGGTTCGTGTGGCTTGCTGGTTTATTTGGCCCATGACGTAGGTCGATACATGTTTTGTGTTAACCTCGCTCCTGGGTAAATAATGTATAACAGTAATATGTTCAATGCACGTATTCATGGAACTAGTCTACTGACTGTCGCTCTTTATCTCTCTAACCCCGAAACCCTCGATCCTGATAAGGGACTGATCTTTCGCAGTCCCCGGACACTTGCATATTTATACGAGAGATGCTGGCAGACTACTGAGTCAGGGTCCGAACTTAGATTTTTCGAGAGCCTGATTCCTTAACCCAGCAGTGTTGCGGGGACACACTCCAATATTTGGCGAGGTGCTAGGAGGTTTGATCCCGAGACCCAACAGAGTTCAAATCTCACACTAATGGAGACCGAATGTATGGGACTGCAAATGGCATTTCACAGTACAAATAAGATTAATAATAGCAGCAGACCTTATGTACAGACTGTGGAGTTTGGCGTGCTTGGTTCTTAGTGAGGCCTGTTATTCAGAACAATATCTAGGGAATATGGCGCCTGCCTAATGAAGACAAATTACAATACGGGTGATAAAATGACACAACACTCTTGAGTCCAAATCTCAAACTAATGGAGTCTGAATGACATAACGCCATCGAATCTACCTGACACCATAAACATTTTGTTCCATTTCAGCACTTTCTTCATTTGTTTTAGGTGCCCTTAGCCTACAAACGCTGTATATTCATCTACACACTTTTTATTCCTTTCATTTTGTTTAGCCCCTTCTTCCCTGGATGGTGAATTTGTGTTTAGATGGTCGTGAAGCAGTCATCTTCATTCAAATATGATGATGTCAGAAAGTGTCGCAGTGTCATTTTCTGGAGCCGTCCTGTAGGAAAACTCTTGTGTTTTCCTGTAAGCGGATGTAAAGCGAATCTTAATATTCCGCTTCATTTCGAGAACCATGTTATCTTCATCCAGCTTTATCCAGAAGTCTAGAACAGGTTATTGAGGGAAAGATAGTGGGAAGGACAGAAGTGAGGGGAAACTGAGGAGGAAGACGTAAGCTCCTGCTAGATTAATTTAAGGAAATGTAAGCCGAAAGAGGACGCACTATGGCACTCTGTGGAGAACTCGCTTTGTAAGAGGTTATGGACCTCTCCTAAGGCAGATTATATACTGAATGAATATGGGGGGCGACTTGAGCAGAGGGGTTACGGAGCCGCCTCACTCCCAGAAAACAAAGTGAAGCTATCCCATTAGAGACCTGGAGAGGTCGAGAGGGTTCCAGGATATTGAGGATCCCAGATTTCAGGAAATCGGTTCATAAACGTGGTAAGGTTGTTAGCCCTAGGCACCAGCCACCTTTACACTCCAGGAAATATACCTGGTAGTCATTTCTGTTAGAGTCTTATTCTACCCCAGGACAATAGTGTGGCCGGAAGGGTTATGATACCATCGGGAAACGAACCCGCTACCCTCCGAATTGTAGCGCAGTGAGCAACAACTGCGTTACCGCGTGACCCACTTCGGCGTTCATTTTGGACACCGACTTTCAATTGACTCGTAATTGACGGAAGATAGCGTCAGCTTTATATTGAAGGGAATTCACCTTTCGTCAGGATGCACGGAATTGTTTTATGTATAATATTCTTAACTTATATATATATATATAATGACATACGCCATGTTCAGCACGGCGTAAAAACATTTGCTTCTACGGTACCGAAGGAAGGTGAATATTTCTTCAAACAAAACATATCATGCACTCGAAGAATTTAATGGAAGTGCCTTTCGTTACGAACTGCCGTCCGCTATTACATTGAGTTACGACCACCTTCTGTAAATTAGAACTTCAAAATATAACTCCGTTAACAAAATAAAAAGATTTACACTAAAGAAAAAACGAAAGGAATTTTTAAGCACGCGGATCAGAAAGTAAGTTTGGAACCCCATAAATCTAAGGCAAGGTCTTCGTAGAGAAAACTGAAAATATATAAAGCAGGTATAGCAGTACACGTCCCGGATTCAAATCCAGAATTGTCCCAGAAGATATTTCAAAACTTCGCCCTAGTGTTTGGCTTTTAAGGCACTCGACCCGACCATTTAATATTAATATAGTGTAAGTATTAGGCGTCCCTAAATTAAGGTTTTCTGCAGTTCTCACGCCTGCAGATATGTAGCTGTCATAAGCATGGATGTGCATTGTCCTGCAATAAATGATGGTTTTGAGGTTTCATGTAGGAATATCCTGTCATTCGCACTCACACAAATTGCTTGACTTGAGTGCTCTTGCCTGTTACTTTGCAGGCATAAAATCAAAGGCTTTTGTTTAAATAAAACTAGATGTTCGGAAAAGAATGTTATATGGAGCATTGCTGTCTAATCAATCATGAACTGTTAATCTGAAATGTTTTGAGAAGCCTGTCACGTGCGAAGACCCTGCATCTCGGGTCTGGTGCTTCGAACAGTTGCATCAAGTGCTTTAGGGATGCACAAGTACAAGCACCTATGAAAAGAACCATAACGGAGAAATCTCACCTTGTGCGTGCCGTGTATTTCATTCGTTCTGTGTAGGCCGCAGCTGCATCTAGCAGAAGTAACTGAACGGAATGAAGCGGATATCTTACGTGCAGTGAAGTGATGAATGCTAATTGTAAAGCGCAAATAAACGCATCTAGAAGAGCTGCATTTTCTACGATATTACACGGTGTCGTGTGGTAATTGTTTACCGACGTTTCGGTACAACGTATCAGTCCCATCTTCAAGGGTCAAGTGTCCAAGACGAAATAATTCCAGCTTGTAAGATAGATATTAACTTGGAAGGTTCGCGCAGGTTGGGCATCAGTGAGAGTGATGGCAGCCAATAAGGTTTAACCAGCGGTAAGGGAGGTGTGGAAGAAGAGGAAACGTGTAGAATAAAGTACGAGTAAGGGAAGAAAACATAAATGTAAGGGTAAATAAATAAAATAAAATAGAGTAGAATAATACGAAAGTAACGCTAAGAATTAAAATGAAAATATATAAGTAATTTGGAAAAATGATGCAGAAGAGAGTGAGGGATTGGGAGGAAGAAAGTCGCCCGGTGGCTAGTGCTATGCTAGGTGATCTGTGGGCCAATGAGGTGCCTGCTATGCTAAGTGATCTGTGGGCCAATGAGATGCCTGCTATGCTAAGTGATCTTTGGGCCAATGAGATGCCTGCTATGCTAAGTGATCTGTGGGCCAATGAAATGCCTGGACAAGAATCGGTCACACAAGCGTGCCGCAGGTAGCCGACAGTGAGGATGTTGCCCTCAAAAGGACTGCGGGCTGGTCACCGCTATTGGGGGGAGGAGCCGTCTATTTCCCTACCTCTAATTAACTCTAAGGAGGTAAAAGAGACGTTCCCGTGACCGCTTAGAGCCAGGCCATCCTCCCTATTCATATCATTTGGGCGCAGCTCCACATTTCCCTCTTCCTTTCCACATTCTCCCTATTCCCATTGCTACTTTCCTTAGCTCATCTGTTTCTATAATTTTCCTTCTCCCCCCTTCCCTTATCTGGGTTCCAGCTTTTTCCTCTCCTTCTGCTCTCTGGTTCTTTTCCTTTCTATTCATACTCTTTGGACTCTCCTTAGTTATTATGGGTTGATTTGTTTTACATCCCTATACTTTTACTTGGTTTTTCCTTCGCTTTTATGTTCTGTTCAGTTTTCTCGTCTTAATTATTTTTCTTTTATTTATTTTTTATTATTTTTATTTGTTGTTTGTTTTGTTATATTTCTTCTTCTGTTTTTCTACATTTATTATATTTTTTGTTTTATTCATTTAATTATGTTCTCCAGCCTTTCCATTTACACATTCGTTTATCTGGTATTCGTTCCTTCCTTGGCATAGTGACGTTCCACGCTTTCCTTCCATTCTCGCCGTCGGCTACAATGCGACAGGCCTACGAGACCGGCTCGCGTCCAGACACCTCACTGGCCCATAGATCGTCTAGTATAGCACTGGCCGCCGAACGACTCTCTTCCCACCACTCCCTCCCTCACTATCTGTTATTTCCTGTTCCACTTTACTTGTACATTTTCATTTTAATTTTTAGGGTTACTTTTATATCATTTTATTCTATTTTATTTTATCTACTTACCTTTAGCTTTACATTTTCCTCCCCTACTCTTACTTTATTCTATACATGTTTTCCCTTCATCCACCCTCCCTCCACCCTGGTTCAACCCAATTGGCTGTCATCGCGCTTACTGATCCCCACCCCGCGCGAAACCAACAATTCAGTATCTACGTTACAGGTTGGCTTTCTTTTCGGTTTGGACTCTTGACAGTTGAAAGTGGAATCAATAGTATGTCTCGAAACGTCGGCAAAACATTATCGCATGACGCCGTGTAATATCGCAAAAGAGCGCAGAGCTTATCAACGTCGCAGCGGAAGTCTAAAATTTTACTCATCAATGTTCAAGCACACAGCACCGCTCTATACTCTACCGCACTGATTTGTCCTGCACTAGTGGATACATATCCAGTGCCCGGGAAATTCTAGTGCGTCCGCTGACCGTAGCCTGCACCAAGTTAACCTACAACAGACTTTAACTTTGTTCACCTGGAGAGTCTTTGGAGCCCAAACCCTGATATCTCGGTAAAGAGATTGTATCCATAAAGACACACTTACTGATTTTATTGTTATAGAAGTTTAAATGTTACGCAAATTTTCAACTTAAAACTGACGACACTTCTATGCTTTTAATAGCATGTGAAATTTGAACAGATGCGGCATGTCTGGTAAGATGACTTATTAAGTTTTTGATTATCCCACGTATAATAAGCCAACCACGCTGCAACTTTGACTGTAACAACCTGCAACACCCTATGACTAAATATTTGATAACTAAGCAATATGTCAACAAGGTAACGAATTTTGTACGACAGTTCTTCTGGTGGCAATGTTCAACAGCACGACTACATGAAATTCGAAACGACTGTGTGAGATTTAGGGCTTCCGCCGCTGTGTGTTTGAGGCCTTCGCTCTTCTGGAAGGTTACACAGTGCTATGATATTCTTGACTTTCAATTTTCTCTTAACTCATGTTAGCCTACTTGTACCAAGATCGGCCCGAATATTCTCTTTACCGCCATTCCTCACATATCATTACAACACTCCCTAACCACATCAGAAATTCAAAGGGAGTAAAATCACTTCTCTGAAAATGTGTAGTTATAAATGGGACATCGTATGGCTGTAAGGGGAAGAATCTAGGCTCCATCCCGTAAGCTGAACTACATCTGATGATTTTTTGTACAAAAGCTTCTTGCACAACATCGAATACGATCTTCTTAGGTAACATCATACTGCTCGCTAGTTATTATCGAGTTATCATCCAGATATTGATTGAATAGTACAAAGAGATGATGTTACTTGAATTTGCTTCAGCCAGCCAGGCTCTTCTCATTAACGATCTCAAGAACATAAAGGAAAGTTGGTAGTAGGAAAACATATACAACGATTTTGGTTGGTGTACTTTGTGGTTCGCTTCCGCGGTGACCTTTGTGAGGTAAATCCCTAGACCCTATGTGAGGTCATGCAAAAACTTAGCTGAGAGCGTGACCGCGCCGGATTCTAAGGAAAAGGATACAAAGGAAAAGGATATGAGTGCAGTAAAGTATTAGGCTCTGAGGAACACTCGTGGCACGCAGCTACCTGCAGCTGTTCACCATTTAGCTATAAGAATTACAGATTAATACTCAGATAACCAACAGGATCGATCCGTTATACCACTCATTAACGGATTAATTTTCCTCCTGCACCTGCTTTGTATCACAAATGGCATAATCCGACTTAACTATTCTACTCGCATTTCTCGAATCTTCAGATACGCAACATGTCCCACCAATTTCGCACTTCATTTTTTGATCATTTTGACAAAATGTATTTGGTGAAAAGTACAAAATATGAAACATCTCTTTATGTATTTTTCCGAATCCTGTTGTTTCCCCTCCCTTAGACTCAAATGTATCGCATAATACAAATAGTGTTGATGTTATTCCAATCACTTCTTCGTCCGACGCTTTCTTTTCCACTCACTGACCGAGTTGCGAAGCGAAATTAAATGACTGCTTAATGGAAAATGAGGAGAGATGAATGACCTTACATCACACCAATAGGGCACTCAAATCCATACAGCTCACACAGGAATATGTCTCACACAAGAACTAACTTTTACAGGAACTAATTTCAACAGCAATCATTCTCACACAAGAACTCTCCTTCAAGAGAAATAAGTAACTTCTCCCCAAGAAACAATGAACGTGTCTGTATTAGAACTGAGCAAATTCTCTTCTCGCAGACTGATTAATCTAGTAAAGACGAACTGAATAATCTCTTGTCTAGCCGTGCAAATTTTTGTGATAATTTAGGAGCCTCCCCTACCAAATTTTAATAGGTTTCACGGTCCGTGATTGGACAGATGTCACGTTAGAAAACACACCAGAGAAATAATTACTAAAATTAGTACATAATTAAGAATTTCCATTAACTGACGTGGTAATGCGCTTCCACTGTCACCCTTGGAACCTGATCGCTAGACAGTATGTGAGGTGGCGGAAACACTTAGCTGAGCACTTGACCGCACCGGACTCTACAGGTTAAAATAAAAGGGCAAAGGATTTGTGGACAAAAAATGTATTAAGCATTGAGGGGATAACTGTGACAAGCAGTCGCCTACAGCTCTTCACTTTCTAGGTACATCAATTACAAGTAAGTGTTGAGATGTCATAGAGGAACGCTCCGTTAAAACTTATCTTAACACATTAATTGTTACTAGTTTATACACTACGTTAAAATGCAAAGTAAAACTCTATAAAACTCCCGACCTGTTTCGGTATAACATCACACTATCCGCAGGGAAGGAACACAGAACACTTAAAAATAAATGTAAAAATGTACAAGCGTACATGTTTTGAGTTTCTTTATAAAATTTGTTGTTTAAATACAAAACACGCATTACATTAAAATTATACAAGAAATGCTGACGCGTTGTAAACTATTCAGCGATGAGTGCTAAGAAATGAGGCGTAGCAGTCTGCAAGAACAGAGGACACGTGTTCTGTGAATTTTATAAGACGAGGCCAGTACCAGATTGTTTTCTCTTATCTTGTAAGTGATATTAAACACTTGTATAGGCCATCTGCCTGATGTAGGCTGTTCCTCAATCAAATATGCAACTTCCTTACTAATTTAGCCTTCTTCCACTGGTGGAGGCCCTATCACAAGTGGACGTCCAGGATTGAAGTGTAACTCCCTTATGCGATTTTTGTAGTGCATCAGGGACCCATGTACTCTTCCACAAATTACGTTAACAGTAATATAAATAGGGTAAATCATGGCTGTTTGAGACATTTAAGTTCCTGACTAATGTAGCCGCTGCTGTTCCAGTGTGTACCGGATTATTCAGCATTAACACAAATTTATTTTCTTTCATAGTTTTTCAAAATTTAAATTCTCTAATTTCAAAAGAGTCGTACACTTCCTGCGTATGTTCAAAAATATCATGTAGCTTTCCTCTATGCTCATAATGTCCATAGCAATTGTCCCTTTCTATACCCGTTCCTACTTTTTAACATTCATTATTATTACTCGCGTAATATGTCGCAGTGTCATTCCGACAGCTTTGAGTTCCAGCTTCTGCGCTAGCAATAATTTTCACTTACTCTACCTCTTGCAATATCCAATACAAAATATCGATTCAAATTATAGCGCTTGCTGGCTTACCCATTCAATCTATTTAATGCTCTTATACCTGCCAGGAAATTTACGTGCCCGAATTTTAAACTAGTGCTTCCATTCGTAATTTTTCTTAGCACAGTCCATAAAATAGGAAAGAAAATCGGCAGGTCATTGAGCACACAGCCTTATCCATGTACGCTGCTCCACATAAGATGCTGTGTACGAAAATATAGCTCCCTTTACAAAGTGCCACAGCTTTTATTTGAAACTGACTTAAATTTATTAAACTTCAGAAAAAAAGGGAAACTTTCTTCATTGTATTCATACATGTGCCTGTAATGGGTTTCTTATGGAGTAACAGAACTGTATCAGTTACAAGCACACTGTGACTTGAATTTTTCTTCGAAGTTTGATAGAATTCTGTTCTATGTTTTCAATAAAGTCCTTTGCCTTCCTTAGTAGGAAATTGAACGTATATCTACATATTGAACGCGTCTGCAAGTAAAAAGTTACTGACCTCACCTCGTCTATGAACGTCAGTGATTCATAGGCGCACATAAACATGGCTGTACTGAGCCGTATTTATTCTGCATGTACTAACAGAGACTCTGCCTTTCACGTAGCTTCTGGTGACGATGTTCAGAGAGCTGGCCATTGACTGGGGAGGTTTTGTTGTCTGTTCGCCTTTTATACCTGTTCAAGAGAAGGTGACACTGTACAGTACACGTACGATTGCTGACAATTGTACGTGCTATTAGGATACCGGGGAGCGTGAAGGCGAACAGTTACACATGTATCGAATTTTCAGAACAATATATTTCGTAAAGGCGCGTGTCAGTTGAGGGCAATTTAAAGCACGAGTGACAAATATTAGACAATATTAATGGAGACAAAATGACATTCGTATTTGTCAGACTAGCTCCATAAACGACCCTTCGATTTATACGCTTTTTTCATTTCGTTTAAGTATTCCGTTGATGGTCAACCGAATTAAGCTCTTTGCGGTCATTCTTTATCCGTCCGTCTTTCCTTTCCCAATTCTACGTGGTTTTTTATTTTTTTTCGAAGATGCTTTCATTGTGTGGCTAAAATGCGATGAATTTAATCACCGAAATTAAGCTACAAGCTTCAGTGTCCTTCTGTCCTTTCCAAATGGAAAAACACTTCCTTTCCACAAGCAACATTACTGAAATTGCACCTTCACATTCTGAGTGACAATTTTAATCTTCACCATCCGGTCGACATTTTGGCCACCGACATTAATTTACGCAGCTGTACCGATCGGAAGCGTCTGCCAGTTTTATGGTGAAGGGAATTCAGTTCATCTTTTGTCACGTTGCACGGAACTGTTTTATGTGTAGCAATTATTTAAACTGACGTAGGCCTATGTAACTGAATGTGCCGTGTCCATGATGGCGTAGACATATTTGCTCCTGCGGTACCAAAGAAAGATGAATGTTCCTTCGAGCAGAACATGGCATGCAATCGAAGAATTTAAATGTCAGTGTTTATCTTTACTTATTGCAGTTTGCTACGCCAATACGTCATGACTACCTTTTTATAAATTAAAACGTCACAATGTAATTCCATTGGCGAAATAACAAAATTCCCAATAACGAGACAAAGAAATTTTTAAGTAAGTGGGTCAGAAAGTACATTTGGGTACCCATAAATCAGAGACAACATTTTCGTAGAGAAAATTGAGAATACAGAGTGAAGGTATAGCAGTACAAGTCCCACATTAAAATCCCCACTGGTCCCATAATGTAAATCAAAACCTCGCCCTTGTGTTTTGTTTCGTAATGACCTATTCAGTGTAATTAATATGACAAGGAGCTACTTGTTTCAGCCAAACATAGTAATTTTAATGATGAGATAATAATGCATGACGCAGTCTATTAAGACACACAGACTGTGAAAGGTCGGAATACTTAGTGGGTCCCTATTGGACGGAATATGATGAAGAAGGTAAATTCGTAAAAGGATTGCAAATTCAGCTACCACGCTTTTGAACCTTTGGGTGCATAATGAGAATTTTCAAACGAGGGAAAAATGTTGCAGTAAATATAAACCTTTCAGGTAAGTTTTGTAGAAACTTTCAGCAGTTTGTAAGGTAGAAATTATGTTTACTGAAGTTGGTGGCAGATTGTAGCTAGAGTGGTTCAACACAGCAAATGTAACATTGACAATTTTTCAAAAGTTGCCCTGAGAATTGTTGTATTTCTGTATGAGCAGGCAGAAGAGGGCGTAATTATAACATTGATATAGCTCCTTAACACTTATTCCTGATTTTCCTTTGTAAAAGACTGCACCAGGGTACAAAAGTATAAAACTATTTCTAACCTATTGAACACAAGATAAATTATTATTCAGGTGATCAAATCTAGGAAAATGAGATGTTCACGTCATATGGCCCACACGCGGGAGACAAGTAGTGCGTACAGAATATTTAATATCCTTTAATAGTCAGTTAAATGACAGATTTATTAAGCATTATGACGTCAGTGATTTCTTTAGTCGCTGTTGTCTTCTGGAACACAAATTTTCAAGTCTCAGTAAGAAAGTTTTCTGAGGTTATTGAGATTTTTAATGCCGATTTTCTTGAATGCGACGATATCATATTGGAAGGAAAGCTAAAAACGTGGCACTAAAGTTGCAGGAATGAAAAAGCTTCGAAAATTCCACGAAGAACTGGGAATGATGATCTTAGTTAAAACGTTAAAAATTTTATCAGAATATCTTTATTCTGCTGAAATATTTGCCAGACTACCGATAAAAAGAATTGCCAGTGACAGATCCTTTTCTACATTGCGGCGAATAAAAATATACTTGCGAAAAACAACTGGACACGACGGACTGAATGGACGAGCCCAACAAAATAACCACAGGGACACTGAAGTCAGCCGAACACAAGTCTTAGAGGAACTCTGATTCGTGCAGCATATACATAAGTATGTTGTTTCAAAGGCACGTGATATCTATATATATGACATGATTTTCAAAGCATAGTTCTAAAAATCAAACACAAATTTATAGATGCTCAGGACCAGCACCTCCAACGAAACATTCTCTTTGCTCCTATGGGTGCAGATCATGCACAAACGTGTTCCGTGTCACCTTTACTTGAAGAGATGAGTGGAGATAACAATAGGAATGTAGACATAATGATAGACACAGAACTGGATATTTTGTTCCGTAAATTCGCCCATTCTGTCTGTGAGAATTTTTTAACTCCTCGTTAAAATCCTAAGAGAGACGACCACCCAATTTGGCGTACCCCGTACGCTTTATTCAACACATTTTTAGATCACCTCCATAATCGGAGGTCATATACTACATCGGAATCCCGAGGACACGCCATGCAGTGCTGAAACTAAGTATGAAGGCAAAAAATATCGCATGATGTGAAAGAAGGAATTCGTAATCAACTAGTGACGTCTACAGTAGCAATGAACACATTTATGTTACGAATCTAACGGGAAATTAAACCTGAGTCTTGAAAGGATCAATTGTTGGGTATAATAAATAAATAAATAAACAAATAAATGAGTATGTGTAGGTATATCAGCAGCTAATTGCGGTTCTTCGTAGGTAAGCACTAATAAATATTCCTGCTGTTTCTTAGAGCCATTTTCAGCCATAATACACGTACGTAGTACTAAAATATATATACAGCAATAGCATGTATCTTGGGCACTCTTTGGATACCAACACATTAGGCTTTGACGCAGCAGCATCCAAACTGTTGAGCCATTGATCACGTAAAATTGGCCACGCCAAAAAACAAATGTGCCGCTGTTCATATTAGTACACCACAAATTTTTTGCGTCGCCTTAATATGCCAACATTCAGATTGATATATCTCTTACTTGTGAAACTAGAAATTACCTCAGTTCACACTGGCAAACCAACACTTTGGGGACACCGCTCAAAATAGAGAAATGTACCGCGGTGTAGATTTACGTTGGTGGAATATCGTCTGTGTGTGGTTTAGTGCATATATTGAATGTGTTAGGCTATGACTCGGCCACTGCCTTGTTAAGCCATTAGATCTTAGTTGATTGCTCAACAGGTGAAGCTATTGCCGAGGAATCTTCAGAAATATCGGTCACTATCTGGAGGAATTTTCAGCAACAGCTTTTTTGTTGAGATGCAGCAGTAGCAGGAGGTACTGGTGTAGGCCGTGTGCGTGAAGAAGGCAGCGTCGAAGTAGACTGAAAGCCGCAAACAGAAGGTTAATAGGGGAGTAACAATGTGAGATATAGGCGTGCTTTGCCAACTTCTGTACGCGGATTTTCTCTGCAGTTGGTGTGCAGTGCTGGTGGTAACAGCAATCCGGAAAGATCGACTTGTATGTACGAAATGTATCTGTCAATTATAATGTTTTATTTGCACCAGTTTTTCGACTGGAATCGACTTAGTTTCTTCTATGTAAACACAAGGTTAGTACGTTGTTTCCAAATTTATTTCAAACTTTTCTATATTGAAAACATAAGTATGTAACATAATTGTTTCCGTCGCCGTCACGTAACGTCTATACCGAATATTCATTAGGTACATTTCGGTATCAGTTGGCGAAAACTGTGGACCCCAAGGTAATTGAGAAGTAGGCTTATGTGGACATGTGTACCCGGTTTCTGTGCCACAGTCAGTAGCACTTCCGTGGGCCAGAACACATATACCCATCTGCTGAGATCTAATAGAATCCCAACTTGTGTGCACTTATCTCACTCTTTGTTTGCACATCGTGTGGTGTCCTGTAGCAGGAAACCATTCTTTCGTCACCGTCCTTTACCTACAGTAGAGGAATTTTTTTCCTATATATATTCGTTCAGTAAATTAGCGCAAAACGACGAACAATATTTCCTACCTGCTGTAAATCATATCTCGGATGCCGTGCCTCAATTAAAAGGTGTTCGGTTTAAATAGAAAGACACATTCTACATTAGAAATGAATTGGATTCCTGAAAAGCTGCATCTCTTGGAACGGTAATAAAACGCCCAAGAAAAGTTTCAATACAAAACTATTTGTATAATATACCAGCACAATCTGCAGGCGAATACCACACCAGATATATTTTCGTACCGTTCTGTTACCAAATCATAATCTAATTCAGTTATATATTTCTTAAGTATCGTGACGTCAATGAGTCCTTTTCTCTATGCTGTCTTCTGGAACACATTCGGTCAAGGGTCAAATAGAAGTATTTCTGAATATTTGAAGATTTGATAATACCGATTTTCCTAAATGAAGAGGGATCTTATTTGGGGGTTAACTAAAAATATAGCATTAACGTTACAGCAATGAAAATGATCGGAGCATTTCGCGAAGAACTGCGAATAGCCCCTTAGGGTGATAAAAATTCTTATCTGAATATTTACATCCTGCTACAAGTATTCGCGTATCTACCGATAGCAACAAACAAAAGTGACAGATCTTTTCAACATTGCGACGAATAGAAACGTACCTGAGAAAAGTACTGGAGAATATCGACTGAATATACAGGAAATTATCAGTGAACTCAGGGAAATTGAAATCAGCCGAACAAAGTCTGTGAGGATCCCTGATACATGCAGCGTATATATAAGTATGTTCTTCCAGTGACATATTATATATATATTTATGACGTGACTTTCAAACTACAGTTTCAAAAATCACGCATAAAATTTGTAGATGTTCAGGAACCTTACCTAAAACGAAACTTTATCTGTGCTCCTGTGTGTGAAGACTCCAGTTTAGAATGTCAGAATCTGCACAAACGGGCTTCATGTCATCTGCACTTGGAGACATGAGTTGTAACAAGAGGAATGAGGACAGTGTGATAGATCCCTGGCTGTGTGTTTCGTTTCGCAAAGTCGTACTTTCTGTATGTGAGAATCTTTCAACCCCTTGCCTAATTCCGAAGTTGGAAGACTATCACATTTTGGCATTCTGCGTCTATTTTATTCATTTAATTCTTAGATCACCTGCATAACCAAAGTTCGTCCATTCCATCCGCAACAAGAAGACCCGCCATGCCGTCCTCAAAGGACGTATGCAAACAGAAAATATCCCATTTTGTGAGGGTAGGAACCTGTGAGAAGCAAGTAAGCTCTATAGTGTGCATGACCTATATTATGTTATGAATGTAACGGGAAATTAAACCTTAGTATCAAGCGCATTAATTGTAGGATTAATAAATTAATAAACGAATGTATATGCTATATTACAAGCAAAATGAACTTCATCCTAGAGAAGCACTCGTTCATGTTTCTGCTAGTCCTAGCAGTTATATTCAGGGAGCATCCTTATATACGTACTAAAATATATATACAGCATCAGCACGTATCTTGGGCATTGTTTGGATGCCAACCCCTTACGTTTCGATGGAGCAGCATCCAAACTGTTCAGCCATTGATCACGTGAAATTTGCCACGCCAAAAAACAAAGGTCCTGCTGTTCATATTGGTACACCACAAATTGGTTGTGACGTTTTAATGTGCCGCAATTCAGATTGATACCTCCCTCAGTTCTGAAACTAGGATAATCCACTGTTCACTCTGGCAAACGAACACTTTGTTGGCGCCCGCACGACATACAGAAATGTGCCACGGTATGGATTTGTGTTTGTTGAACACAGTTTGTGCATGCTTTAGTGCCTATATTGGAGGAGTGACACTATGAGCCGGCAACTGCCTTTTAAGCCATTAGATCTTAGTTGATTTTTCAATATCTGAAGTCATTGTTAAGGTGCATTAGAGAAATATCAGACATGATCTATAGCGCACCTCAACAATGACTTCCTTATTGAAATGCAGCTGTGGCAGGAGGTACTGGTGTAGGCCGAGTGCGTGAAGAAGCAGCGTCGAAGAAGATTCATAACGGCAAACAAAAGCTTAATCAGCTGAAATGCGATGAGAGATATAGACACACTTTTACAACCCAATTACACCTCTATCTGCAGCGTTCCTCTGCAGTTGGTATGCAGTGGTGGTAGTAACACTAATTCGGCAGGATCGACGGTATGTACGAAATGAATCTGCCAATTAGAATGTTATTTGCTCCAGTTCTTCAACTGATGGCGACTCATTCTCTCCTCTGAAAAGATAAGGTTATTACGTTGTTTCCGAATATATATCAAGTTTTTCTAAATTAGAAACATAATAATGTTTTAGCCCGTCTCCGTCATGTAACGTTCTTACCGAATATTTATTTGCTATATTTTGCTATTTGTTAGCGAAAACTATGAACCGCAAGGTATTGGGAAGTTGGCTAATATGTATCTGCGTGTCCGGTTTCTTGGCCACTGACAACAGCATCTCCACGGGCAAGAATTCATAGTCATACTCTCGGATCTCATAGAACCCAACTTGTGGGCAGTTACGTAACTTCTTGTCTTCACATCATACGGTATCCTGTAGCAATGAAGCATTCTTTCGTGACCGTCAACTACCTACACGTAGAAAAGAATAGCTTCCAGAGTAAAAAAAATTTTCCTATATATACTTCCTATGTTATTTGCTGCAAATCGATTAACAAGGTTTTCTATTTCCTCTAAATCACACTTCGGATATCGTGGCTCAATTAGAACGTGTTCGGATTAAATCGGAAGGCACATTCTACGATACCAATAAATTTCCTGTCTGAAAAGCCGCATCTCTTGGAACGGAATTAAAAGGTCCAAGAAAATTTCAAGACTAAATTATTTTTATAATAAGCGATCCCAGTCTGCAGGCAAATACTACTGCAGATATATTTTCATACCGTTCTCTTACCAGATAAAAATCTAATGATATATCCAATTTCTGAAGCATCATGGCGTCATTGAGTCCTTTTTTTCTATGCTGTCTTCTGGAACACATTTGTTCAAGCCTCAAGTAGAAATATTTCTGAATCTTTTAAGATTTGATAATATGAATTTTCCTGAATGAAAGAAATCATATTTGAGAGTTAACTAGAAACATGGCATCAACGTTACAGCAATGAGAATGCTCGGAGAATTTCGCGAAGAAATGCTGATGGTTCCCTTAGAGTGATAAAAATTATCTGCACACTTTCAAACTACTAAAATATTAGCGCATCTACCGATAGCAATAAATACCAGTGACAAATCTTTTCAACATTGCGGCGAATAGAAACATACTTGCGAAAATACTGGAGAAGATCGACTGAAAGGACTGGAAATTCTCAGTGCCCTCAGGGAAACTGAAGTCAGCCGAACAAAGTCTTTGAAGAACTCTGATACATGCAGCGTATATATAAGTATGTTGTTTCACTGATATGTTTTTTGTATACTTATGAAGTGATTTTCAAATCATAGATTCAAAATTCAAGCAAAAATTTGTGTATGCTCAGGACCAGCACCCCCAAAGAAACTTTCTCTGTGCTCCTATGTGTGAAAACTGCCACTTTATAATGTCAGAACCTGCACAAACGCGTTCCATGCCATCTGCGCTTGGAGACATATGTGGTTATAAGAAGGGGATGAATATTTCATAATAGATACAGGGCCTTGTGTTTCGTTTCCTAAAGTTATACCATTTGGCTTGAGAAATTTTAACTGCTCCTTAATTGCTAAGGTGGAAAATCACCCTATTTGGCGGTCCCCGTGTACCTTATTCAACACATTTTCTTTCACCTACATAACCAGAATTCATGTATTCCATCCGCAACACGAGAACACAACCTGCACCTCTGAAATGAAGAATGCAGACAGAATATATCGGATGCTGTGAAAGATGTATTTAGTTATCAGGAAATGACGTCTATAGTATGCATTACCACATTTATTCTACGAGTCAAACGAGAAAATAAACCTTGTTTTCGGAGGATGAATTGTTGGGGATAATAAAGAAACAAATTAGCATATATAGGTATGTCAGGTGTTAATTGCGCTTCTTCGTAGACAAGCACTAATAAATATTACTGCTTTTTCTTATAGCCATTTTCAAGAAGCATCACCACATATAACCTAAAAGACATATAAAGATTCAATATGTATCTTTGACATTAGTTGAATGTCAACCCCTTCGGTTTTGACGCAACACCAACCGAAAGGTTGAGCTATTGATCACGTGGAAATGGAAAAGGCAAAAACAAATACGCCGCTGTTCATGTTGGTACATCAAGTCTTGGTTTTGACGTTTCAATGAGCTTCAATTCAGATTAATATTTCTCTTAGTTGTGAAACTAGAATTAGCCGCATTCCACACTGGCAAACGAAAGATTTCTTAACCCATCACGACATATAGAAATGTGCCACGGTTTAGATATTTTGTGGAGTACCCTCTGTGCATGGTTAGTACATATATTGGAGGTGTGGCACTATGAATCGGCCTCTGGTTTTTTAAGCCATTGGATCTTAGTTGATCCTTCAACATGTGCAGTTTTTGCTAAGGCCCGCGTTGGAAATGTCGGTGACGATCTAAAGCGTACTTCAACAACGACTCTTTGTTGATATGCAGCAGTAGCAGGAGGTGCTGGTGCAGGCCGTGTGCGTGAAGAAGGCGACGTCGAAGTAGATTGAAATACGCAAACAGAAGGTAATAAGAAGTTTGCGATGTGAAATATAGATGCACTTAAACCACCCTATTTTCCTCCTGTTCGCAGGTGCCCTGTGCAGTTGGTAGGCAGTGCTGGTGGTAACACCAATTCGTTAAGTTCGTCGGGCATGTATGAAATACATCTGTCAATTAGAATATTTTCTTGGCACAAGTTGTTCCACTCAGAGCGACTCAGTTTCTCCTCTGTAAACATAAGGTTAGTACGTTGTTTCCGAATTACGAAAACCTATGTAACCCAAGGTAATTGGGAAGCAAACTGTGTATCCGGTTTCTGGGCAACTGTCAACAGCGCCTCCGTGGGCTAGAATCCATACATTCGTCTATTGGGATCCGATAGAACCCCAAATTATGGGCAGTTATCTCACTATTTTCTACAGATCTTGCAGTATCATGTAGCAGGGAATTATCTGCCCATAGCAAGTATTTCTTCCACAATACAAAAATTTTTGTCATATGCACAATCCTTGATTAAATTAATGCAAAACGATGACAAGGATTTTCTATCTCCTCTAAATCACATTTCGGATATTGTGGGTCAATTAAAAGGTATTCGGATTAAATCGAAAGACACATTCTACGTTGCCAATGTATTGACTTCCTGAAAAATGCATCCCTTGGAATGGTATTAAATTGTCCAAGAAAAGTTTCAAGGCACAATTTTTGGTAATATGTGCCAGCACAATCTGCAGGCGAATACTAGTGCAGATATATTTTCATACCGTTCCGTTACCAGACAATAATCTAATTAAATTACCGAATTCTTGAACATCGTGACGTCATTGAGTCCTTTTCTTCTCTGCTGCCTTCAGGAGCACATTTGGTGAAGTCTCAATTAGAAATTTTCTGAATCTTTTAAGATTTGATAACAGATTTTCCTGAATGCAGGATGTCATATCTGAGGGTCAACTAAAAACGTGGCATCAACCTTACGGCAATGAAAATGCTCGGAGGATTTCGCGAAGAACCCCGAGCGGTTCGCTTAGCGTGATAAAAATTTTTATCTGAATATTTTCAACCTGCAAATATATTCGCGCATCTACAGATAGCAAAAAATAGAAATTACAGAACTTTTGAACAATGTGGCGAATAGAAATATACCTGCGGAAGAACTGGGAAAGCTCGAATGAATGGAGTGGAAATTCTCAGTGTCCTCAGGGAAAACGAAGTCAGCCGAACAAAGTCTTTGAGGAAACCTGATATATGCAGCATATATATAAGTATGTTGTTCGAGTGATATGATATATGTATACTTATGATGTGATTTTCAAATAATAGTTTTAAAAATCAAGCATAAAATTTATAGATGCTCTGGGCCAGCACCTCCAACGAAACATTTTCTGTGCTCGTGTGTTGAGGATCCAAATTTAGAATGTCAGAATCTGCACAAAAGCGTTCCATGGAATCTGTACATGGAGACGTATGTGGGGGTAATAAGAGGGATGAAGACATTGTGAGAGATCCAGGGCTGTGTGTTTAGTTTCATCAAATTCCACGTTAGAGGGTTAGAATCTTTTAACTGCTTATTAAATTCCCAAGGTGGAAGACCACCAAATTTGGCGGTCCCCGTACACCTTATTCAACACATTTCTTCCGGTCTTCTATTCCATCCGCAACTCGAGGACACCACATGCACCTCTGAAATGAAGTATGCAGGCAGAATATATCGGATGCTGTGAAAGAAGGAATTAGTTCTCAGCAAGTGACATCTATATTATGGATGATCGAATTTATTCTACGAATCTAACCGGAAATTAAACCTGTGTCTTCAGAGGATGGAATGTTGGGAATAATGAAGAAACAAATGAGTATATGTAGGTATATCAGCAGGTAATTGCGCTTCTTCTTAGGTAAGCACACGTAAATATTTCTGCCTTTTCTAGAGCCATTTTCATTATATAGTACTAGAAGACGTATACTAAATCATCATGTCTATTTGGCATTATTTGGATGTCAGTCCCTTAGGTTTTGTCGCAACACCATCCCGTCTGTTCGGCGATTGATTACGTGAAATGGCAACGGCAGAAAGGAAATGCGCCGCTTTTCAGATTGGTACACCACGTGTTGGTTCTAACGTTTTGATGTGCCGCAATGCAGATTAATTTTCGTCTTAGCTGTGAAACTAGAATTAGCCGCGAATCACAATGGCAAACGAACGTTTCCTTGACACCGCACGACATATAGAGATGTCCCACGGTTTAGATTTGTGAAGCGGAATACCGTCTGTGTATGGTTTAGTGCATATATTGAAGGCGTGACGCTTTCAATCGGCCACTGGCTTGTTAAGCCATTTGATCTTAGTTGATTTTTCAACATGTGAAATCACTGCTGAGGCACGCTTTAGAAATATCGGTCACGATCTAAAGCCTACCGTAACAAGGACTCTGTTGAAATGCAGCAGTAGCAGGAGGTGCTGGTGTAGGCCGTGTGCGTGAAGAAGGCAGCTTTGAAGTAGATTGAAATCCGCAAAGGGAAAGATAATAGGGGAATTGTGATGTGAGATATAGACGCAATTAACCCGCCCTGTTACCGTTTTCTTCGCAAGTTTTCTGTGCAGTTGGTATGCAGTGCTGGTGCTAACACCAATTCGATAAGTTCATTGGGCATGTATGAAATATTTCTGTAAATTAGAATGTTTTATTGGCACCAATTTTTCGACTAAGAGCGTTTTATTGGCACCAGCTGTTCGACTCAGAGCGACTCAGTTTCTGCTGTGTTAAAGTTATTGCTTTGTTTCCGAATTTATTTCAAATTTTTCTAAATTGAAAGGAACTAAATAGCATGTTTGATTCGGTCGCCGTCACGTAACGCCTATACAGATTATACATTAACTATGTTTCGGCATCAGTTGGCGAAACCTGTGAATCCCAAGTTAATTGGCAAGTAGGCTTAAGTAGGTCTGTGTGTCTGGTTTCTGTGCCACTGCCAACAGCGGCTCCGTGAGCCAAAAATATTAAATTCATCCATACGTATCTACTAGAACCCAAAATTGTGGGCAGTTGTCTTACTCTTTTTCTGCCCATCGTGCAGTGTCGTGTGGCAGAGAATTATTCTTTCGTGACTGGCAATTACCTACCCATAGAAAAGAATTTCTTCCACAATAAAAATATTTTTCTCTTGTATTACTCTTAAAGTACTGCAATATGATGACTTGGATTTTCTGTCTACTCTAAATCATATTTCGGATATCGTGTCTCTGTTAAAAGGTGTTCGGATTAAATCGGAAGTCACATTCTACATTATCAATGAATTGGTTTCCTGAAAAGCTGCATCACTTGGAAGAGAATTACAAAAGCAAGAAATTTTGAAAGAGAAAATCATTGGAAATATGTGCCAGCACAATGTGCAAACGAATACTACTAACGATCTATTTTCATATGGTTCATTTACCACAAAATAAGGTCTTTTAATGACCAATTTATTAAGCTTCATTACGTCATTGTGTCCTTTTCGTCTCTTTTGTCTTCTGGGATACACCTGGTCAAGTCTCAAGTAGAAATATTTCTGATCCGTTTAAGATTTAAAATACGGATTTTCCTGAATGAAAAATGCCATATTTGAGGGTTAACTGAAAACTTGGCATCAATGTTAAGCAATGAATATGCTCGGAGAATTTCGCGAAGAATTGCGAGTGATCCCCTTAGCGTGATAAAAAATTTTTATCTGAATATATTGATCCTGCTAAAGATATTCGCATATCTACCGATAGCAACAAATACAAGTGACAGATCTGTTCAGCATTGCGGCGAATAGAAACATACCTGCGAAGGAAACTGGAGAATATCGACTGAATGGGCTGGAAATTCTCAATGTCCCCACGGAAACTGAAGTCAACCGATCAAAGTTTTTGAAGAACTCTGATACATGCAGCATATATATAAGCATGTTTTTCCAGTGACATGATATATGTACACTTTTAAGGTGATTTTCAAATGATAGTTTTAAAATTCAAGCATAAAATTTATAGATGCTCAGAACCAGCACCTTCAACGAAACATTCTCTGTTCTCCTATGTGTTGAGACTCCAAATATAGAATGTCAGAATCTGCACAAACGCGTTCCAAAGCATCTGTACTTGTATACATGAGTGGGGGTAGCAAGAGGGTTGAAAACATCGTGAGAGATACGGGGCTGTGATTTCGTTTCTTAAGATTACAGGTTTTGACGTTGAGAATCTTTTAATTCTCGTCTCATTCTCAAGTTGGAGGATTATCCCTTTTCGGCAATCTGCGTCTATTGTATTCAATACATTCTTAGATCACCGGAATAACTTGAGGTCATCTATTCCATCCGCAGCAAGTGGATGCACCTTGCAGTCCTGGAAAGAAGAAGCAGGACAGATAATGTAGCATGTTGTGAAAGTAGGAGCCTGTAAGCAGCATGTGACCTCTCTGTAGTACGCATGACTTACTTTATGCTATGAATGTAACGGGAAATGAAACCTAAGGATCGAGCTGATGAATTGTGCGGCTTAATGAATAAATAAATGAGTATATATAGGTATACCAATAGCAACATGCACTACTTCCTAAATAAGCACTCGTTCATATTTCTGCTATTCCTTGTAACCATATTCAGGAAGCATCATTCTATACGTTGTAAATGATACACAGCATTAGCATGTATTTTTGGCAGCATTTGGTTGCCAACCACTTAGGTTTTGACGAAACACCATTCCAACTCTGGGGCTATTGATCACGTGCACTTGGCCACGGCATAAAACAAATGTGCCGGTGTTCAGATTGGTACACCACAACTTAGCTGTGACATTTCAATGTGCCGCAATTCAGATTTTTTCGCCATCAGTTACTTGTAAAGCTTGAATAAGCCACTGTTCACACTGGTGAACCACCACTTTGTTGACACGCCCAAGACATATGAAGGCGTACCGCGGTGTAAGTTTGTGGTGGTGGTATACTCAATGTATATGGTGTAGTGAATTTACTCAATGCGTTACCTAATGAATCGACCACGGCCTGCTAAGCCCTTAGATCTTATTTGATTGCTGAACAAGCGAAATTATTGCTTATGCTGGAACTGGTGCATGCCGTCTGCATGAAGAATGCAGCATAGAAGGAGACTGAAACCGCAACAGAGCAGTAATCAAACGGCAAGCGTTATGAGTTATTGACGAGTTTTACTAGCCCATTTACTCAAATAATGGCAGGTTTGCTCCTCAGTTGGTATGCAGTGCTGGTGGTAACACCAATTCGACAAGATCAACGGGTGTGTACGAAACATACCTCTCAGTTTAGAATGTTTTATTGGCACCAGTTTTTCGAATAAAGGGGACTCAGTTTCTACTGTGTAAACATAAGTAATGTACGTTTCTTTTTAGAATTCATTTCAGCGTCTCCAAATGAAATTTTCTGAGTGCGCCTATGTTTGGAGACTCCTGGTTTAGGATGTCAGAATCTACACAAACTAGTTCCATACAATTTCTGCTTGAAGAAATGAGTGAGATTTCAAGAGGATGAAGATATCATGCTAGATCCGGGACGGTATGCTTCTTTTCGTAAATTCGTTCGTTGTGAAAGTGAGAAAATTTTTACTCCTCGCCAAACTCCGAACTGGAGACTCACCACTTTTCAGAAGTCTGCACTTACATTATTCAATACATTCTTAGATCACTTCCAAAATTGTAAATCTTCTAATCCATCCGTAACAAGACGGCTCGTATTGCCGCACTGAAAGGATGTATGCAGACAGGAAATTCGCCTGCTGTGAAAGAAGGAAACTGTAATCTGCCAGTGACCTCTGTAGTATGAATGACCATCTTCATGTTATGAATGTAACGGGAAATGAAACCTGAGTTTCCAGCTGATATATTGGCAGTCTTAAAAATAAATGAATTGCTATATATAGAGATATAACCAGAAACTAGCAATCTTTCGTAGATAAGCAATCCTAAAAGTTTCTGCTCATCCATAAAACCATTTTAAACCAACACCGTTACATAGTACTAAAGACGTATCCAGCATAAACTTGAATCTTTGCCATTATTCGGAAGCCAACCGCTTATATTTAGACGCAACACAATCCCATCCGTTGGGGTGTTAATCCCGTGAATTTGGCAAAGGCATAAAGCAAACATCCCGCTATTCAGATCTATACACCACCCCCTGGTTTTGAAGGTTTAATGTGCAAATTAGATTGGTACTCCATCACTTAGTTGTGAATCTTGAATTAGCCGCGGTTCAGACTGGTAAACCACCAATTTTTTGACCCGCTTACGGTATATAAACATGTGCCGCGGTTTTGATTTGTGATAATGGAATACCGTGTGTATAATTTGCATTGTATCTATTCACGGCGTGATGCTTTGAATCGCCCACGGCCTGATAAGCCATTAGATTTCAGTTGATTACTCAACATGTGACGCTATTGCAGCCGTCAGAAAAATTGGTCACTATCTAAATGCCACTTCAGCGATAGCTTTTTTGTTCAGGATCAGCAGGAGCAGGAAATATTGGTGTAGGCCATGTGCGTGATTAAGGCAGCGTCGAGGTAAATGGAAAGCCGCAAAAAGAATAAAAATCAAAGGAGAAGCGATATGAGTTACAGCCACGCTTTACCGGCTCATTTGCTCAAATATTTTCAACTTTCATATGTAGTTTTTTCTGCTGGTATAGAACTAATGCCGTCGTGAACAAGATAGTAATAGAAGTTCTAAGTTGTACGAGTTTCAAGATCCCAATTCTTTTGAAGAAAAGAAGGGAATGTCTTGCTAAGCACATCGGATCTACCTCAATTTCAGGGGTGTAATATCGGCTTCGACGTTAAGTGTGCCATGTTGTGAGGAGAAAGTGAATGCATGATAACAGATTCAAACACAGCCGTGCTGATTTCCTTGTGCATATGCCCGACAAAATAAGAGGAACAAAGAAACACAGTAAAAAGTTTTTACTGAATGAAGTAGGACTGATTTTATCAACGGATATACATGATTATAAATTTATATTGCTTTGCAGAGCGTTTCGTCTTCTTGGGTTGCAGGAGGGTTAACATTACTGTCATTGTGACCACCACAATGACCATTGTGAGTTCCGATTGATGTTATATTACTTTTATGAAGGTATCTTCGCCGTCGTCGGTTAGAGGACATTACCAAACATCATCACGATCATCAAAATTGAGACTTCTAGAACCTTCAACGCTGGTTGTTGTTGTTGTTGTTGTTGTTGTTGTTGTTGTTGTTGTTGTTGACGGACGCCTGCCGCCAACTCACCACCGTGTCGGTTGTCAGAAGTTCGTCATACAAGCGCCCATTCGAAAAGAAGGCTGCTGTAGTGATGGTTGTGGTTGTGATGGGAGTTGTGTTGGTGGTGGTGCTTGTTTCAGACCAATCAGACCAAATTTAAAAAAAATCACTAAAAACATATTTGTCTCTGGGACCGACACATTGTCTTCCACTACTACAATAACGAAGACATATCAGTCTCAATTAGGGTCAATAATTAAAAACGGTAATCCAGACAGAGATGCCTCAGTGGTCCACATTTCGTACATTCATCTACTGGGATCTGATCTAAGTTCTCGGCTGTTATCTCACTCCTCTGCATATCGTTCAATATCCTGTGGCAGGCTACCATTCCTTCGAGACCTTCAGCTTCTTGTCCATAGAAAAGGAATTCTTCCAGAGTGTAGCGGTACAAATCTTAAAGTAATTAGGGCATCCAGCCCTCTCCCAAACGTTGAAGAAGCAGTATGTAAGTCCTTCAATTCGAAAATGCGTGAACGTGTGTAGAAACCTGCCTTCCATCACACACGTGAGCAGACCGTCATATATGCTCGCACAGCAGAGTATGTGCAGCAAGGATTTGGACGAAGAAAGCTACACGATACAATAGGACCCGTCTACGTCCGCAGCCATCTCCTACAGTGCGGAAATGGAACTGATAGTTTCCTCGGGAGTGTCTTTTGGATTCGTGAAACCTTTCCTGATAAACGGTGCAAAGGCACTGGGCCACGGGACATTACGCACGGGAGCGAAACTCATCTCCAACATAGCCCATAAATCTTCGGATAACAGTTTTAAAAGTATTATATCTAATGGTGTGACGAATCTACAAAGGGTCTGGTTAGTAAACTACGACGGAAAAGTAGAAAACGCACGACACTATCTTCGTCATCTGTACATCAAAGAAGAATAAAATGTTTATAGAAAGCGATACATTTTGGTGGTAGCTATTAGTCGGTCAGGGACGGGCGTTCGCAATATTTGGGTGCTCAAAACCTCAAATCGATAATTTCTGAAAAGAAACATACACAGAGTTCGGCACTGTGGACTGGGATCACTCGCTATAAAGCCATTGCTCCCGTAGATCAGTTAGTTTGGAATGCGTAATGTTCGGCCATAAGGAAACCTATACAGATCTGAACATACACATGACGATCCGTAGGAAGCCAGTGAAAACTGACGGTTCCGATTTTGATGCCATCGAACACTAGTCTCCATTTGCTATGCAATCAACGTAGCGTCAGTCTTAACGGTGTCTCTGTCACATCTTCCAAAGATTTATATCATTTTCGAGCGTACTTTTAAATTGTAATAACGTAGGTCACGACGCGGCCAAAAGTCGTCTTACGAATGCTTTCTGGAACGTGGACGACGGGGGAAACGTTGGGTGGAAGTCCGGAAAACGCAACTAAGATGGGCTGCAAGAAGCGTTGGAATCTGAAATGTCCGTATGTACTTCCTTGCACGACGTCTTTACATTTAAAAATAATTTTCACATCACCCACGACGCCATAATCTGAATAGGTAATGCTGTCAAATTAAGGCATAGTTTTACTAGAAGCAAAATTACCAATAGAAAATCGTTCATGCAAAGGAATGAAAAATTAAATATTACGTTAGTCCGTGCAATTGCAAATACCTATTACAGTATTTGGAGTTTAAACTTCAGTGAAAAACAATGTAGCTAGTGTGGGGTGACAAGTGCTTTTGCCCCGGGTAGCAGACTCGAAAGGGCGGAAAAATGTTTATTTGTAATTAAAAATTGATTTTAATCGATAAAATAGTTTGTTCTTCTGAATATAAGGAAATTCAATGAATGTTATTTTTTCATGTTAATAATTATGTTGCGGGCGTCCAATCCGATTACTCGCCCCCAGGCGCCAAAAAAAATTGCTAGTCTACCGGAAGCGAAGATTAATAATATGTGCTTTTGGAATATGTTATACCTATTGTGTTGTTTTCGCTCGAAGCAAGGTTTCAGGACATAAATTAGTCCCATTTTCGAGGGATTCTGAATGTGACAGATACTCAAAAATCAGTTATAATGTGACATAACTCAGCCGAAAACACCTTCAGAACGTCAACTTTCACCTGACACATTCAAAAGGGTTTAGGTACTGTGGATGTGTTCAGTTCTACATATGGGAATTCCTCAATAATTTGACAGATTTAAACACTTTGGACAAGAACCTGTAAGGTATAAAAGACCAATGCCCACATTGCAGCTTGGGGCGGAGAGACTCTGGGGGCTCTCGAACGTACACAATACTAATATTTGTTGTGATTTTTCGCACTGCTTCCCTTCTTCTGACAGAAATCAGAACGCTTGATTCCTGTTATGCGATCTAGGAATAACTTTGCTAGAAGTTAAAGGGGAGCCATTATCCATCCGCGACTATTCCCGACATGTATGGTAAAAATAGAGTGCATTTTATCAAATATGTTTTTTCTGTAATATCATGTAACGACAACACCAGAGGAAATTGAAGTGTATTTTTAAAATTTGCACCTATTATCGTGATATAATTACAGGATTACTAGGTCAAAATCGGATTGCTTTTACGGAAGTTTTTACCAATATTTTACAATACATAAGCTAGAATATTCAAGAGTGAGCTAATAAATTTATAAGTAACAAAAGACTAATAATATATACACTGTGGCGAATTCTTATAACATATTTCCCTTTTTCTCTTCTTTGTTATTAAATTATCTTAGAGTTGATTATTATACAGCATTATAACTTAGGGACTTGATATTACAACAAATGAATTTCATGGAGAAGTGTCCAACTTCAAAAGCTAACAGGTCGTGACTTATTCAAGGAATTTTCCGCATTTTATGGAACCCTAATTTTCGTTACTGTGTTGAAAGAGCCCACCAACTCTCCCTAGCAATTCTCTGTATGCCTTCCAAACTATTTCTTGAAGATGAAATATAATATTTTCTCCTATCTAAATCTAGGTCTCTCATATAGACTCTTTCTCTAAGAACCCTCCCCACTAAAACCATTTATTCACCACCTGCCTCCCATACGTGCCACATTCCCTTACCCTTCCACTCTTCTTAATATTATCACTCACAAATATTTGATGATGAGTAAAGATCATAAAACTCCTCCGTATGTAGTCTTCTCAATACCGCCGTTACCGCTTCCCTCTTAGATCAAATGTCCCTCAGCACCCTATTCTCTAACGCGCTCAGAATATTTTCCCCCTTAACGTGACATTCCAGGTTTCACACCCGTACAAACTTAAGTAATTAAATATTATATAATTTACACGTTAGGTTAGGTAGCGGGAAAAGATAACATTTATAACGTGTACTGCTGACGTGACACAATCTTAATTAACAGCTTTCTGTTCATATACGTCTACACTTTGCCACCTGAAATGATATAGTGCACAGATTAAAGAGCTCAAGGAAGGTATTAAAAAATATGGAAATGCGGAATGTGATGAGAAGTGCTGAATTTCACACCTGATATACAAAGTTGTAAATAACAGAAAGCAACACCAATTTAAGTACGTAATTCTTGGCCCTCACTCCAACGGTTGCAATCCAAAATTTGCTGCCATATAAATGTAAAACAGAACCCGGTGGCCATGCTGTCTAAGGCGTAAGTCTGCACCCTTTCGCTTGCTAGGATTGTGGGTTCGAAACTCACCGGCATCACGGATGTCTATCTCTTGAAAGCGCTGCTATTTTTCACTTAGAGATTGCTGCATCGCAATGATCACTCAGACAGAGGATCCTTACCGAGTGTGGTGTGCCTCAAAATAAGTGTGATTGTGAAGCCTCGTAAGGGGAGACCATATCTCGAAAAGGAGCCCAAGTGCCAAAGAAGGAGCAGTATTAATTTATAAATTTTCGTTTAAGCTGATACAGTATATTTTCTAAGCTTTGTGTGTTAGCAGATTTACACAGCTAATATTTCAAGATATTCCTATAAAGATAGTACAGTTTCAGATCTCGAAAATATCCCCCTGTGACCAGTAGAAAAATCCAGCTGCGTTCATTGCTGTTCGTCTCTTGTGTTATTTGTGTATTTTGTAGGTAGCAGCCTCTGGATAGAGGTGAAAATTCATTCAAGGTAGCAATGTCGTGTGTGTTTTTTCTAATTTTTTGTGATCTAGAAACCTCGACATTTGGAAGCAGAGAACTGATTTTGGCTGTGGCGCCACATGTATATATAAAAATAAATGTAAACTTCTGCATATAACTAATATGACATCTTCACTTCTGGTTCTTGATCCGCGAACGGTATTGACTGAAGCATGAAGCCAACGATTCGCCTGCATGTAGCGTCGGTGCTAAGAATCCGTGGAACTAATCCTTCTAACTAACTAACTAACTCCATGGAGCAGAGGCCTTCTTGAGAAGCTAACAGTTTATCAGCTAGTCAAGAAATTCCCCGCATTTTATGGAACCCGAAGGTTCATTACCGCATTCACAAGAGCCCGCCACCTGTCCCTATCCTGAGCCAGATCAATCCAGTTCATGTCCTCCCATCCCACTTCCCGAATGTCCATCTTAATATTATCCTCCCATCTACGCCTGGGTCTCCCAAGTGGTCGCCTTCCCTCGGGTCTCCCCACCAAAATCCGGTATGCACCTCTCTCCTCCCCCATACGTGCCACATGCCCCGCCCATCTCAGTCTTCTCGATTTGATTACCCGAATAATATTTGGTGATGAGTACAGGTCATTAAGTTCCTCGTTATGTAGTCTTCTCCACTCCCCTGTCGCCTCGTCCCTCTTAGGCCCAAATATCCTCCTCAGCACCCTATTCTCGAACACCCTCAGTCTTTGTTCCTCCCTCAGTGTGAGAGACCAAGTTTCGCATCCATACAGAACAACAGGTAAAATTATAGTTCTGTATACCCTAATCTTTGTGTTTTTGGATAGCAACCTCGAAGACAAAAGATTCTGCACCGAATGATAGCAAGCATTCCCCGACTTCAATCTGCTCTTAATTTCTTCATGAATGGAGTTTCGATTCGTTAGGGTTGCTCCCAAATATTTGAATTCTTCCACCCTTTCAAAGGATTTATTATCTATATTTATGTTGTGATTGTGTCCTGCATTCTGATTTCGAGACATGACCATGTACTTAGTTTTCTCAGCATTTACTTCTAGACCAATCTCCTTACTAGCAATAATTAAATCTTCTGCATTTTTCTTTATGCTATGTATGCTTCCGCCCAATATATTAACATCATCAGCATAAACCAGAAGCTGATGTGTACCATTCAATTTCAAGCCCTCCTGGTTTGCCTGAACCCTCCTAATGGCATATTCTAAAGCAAAGTTGAAAAGCAATGGCGACAGAGCATCCCCTTGTTTCAAGCCATTCTTAATAGGGAACGTGTCAGACAGATGTTTGCCTACCCGAACTCTGCTATATGTTTCACTTAGGCACATTTTTATTAACCTTACTAGTTTCATGGGGATACCGAACTCAATGAGAATATTATACAAGACCTCCCTCCTAACTGAATCATAGGCTTTCTTGAAGTCTATAAATAGCTGATGAACTGCCTCATTGTATTCCCATTTTTTCTCAAGTATTTGACGAATGCTGAATATATGATCAGTGGTTGACCTGTTACGTCGAAATCCACACTGATGATCCCCAATAATTTCCTCTGCATATGGAGTTAACCTTGACAAAAGGATGTTGGATAGAATTTTGTACGTAGTCGGCAAAAGTGATATGCCTCGATAGTTATTGCAATCTGTCTTATCACCCTTTTTATAAATAGGCACAATGACCGACTCCTTCCATTCCTCAGGCAATTCCTCCTTATTCCAAATAGAAATAATAAGTTTATGGATTTCAGACCGAATAATCCTACCCCCTGCTTTAATCAATTCTGCTGGAATCTGATCAATACCTGGTGATTTGTGGCTTTTTAGTTTTCCAATAGCCATCTCAACCTCAAAGGCACTGGGCTCAGGCACTAGTGGCTCTGCTGTGTGTACTTCAATCTGCCTAACATCATTAACCCCGTGTATATTCAACAGCTGGGAGAAATGATTCCTCCACCTAGCCAAAATACTGTGGGAGTCTGCAACCAGGTCACCCTTCTCATCCTTTACTACATTAATTCTAGGCTGGTACCCCCTCTTAAACTCATTGATACCCCTATACAAGTCTCTTATATTCTTCTTCTTACTGTTTGTTTCAATTTCATTAATTTTAGCTTTCAGATATTCCTTCTTTTTGTGCCTGAAATGTCTACTAGCTTCACGTCTTACGTTGTGCAGATTATCTCCATTATTTTGGTTTGGATTCTGTAACCACTGAATTTTAGCCTGCTTCCTTTTATCTAAAAATTCTGCACATTCTGCATCAAACCATGGTTTATGCTGCTTCCGTTCGTGTAGACCTAGACTCTCTTGAGCCGAGATTTTGATATTCTCTTTAATGTTTTCCCAAGCCCTATTCATGTCCTCACTAACATTTAAGTTTTCCAGAGCTGCAAACCTGTTTGAGATCTTAAGCTGATACTGTTTCCTAGCCTCTAGTTCACTTAGCTTCTTGAGATTAAATCTCTCTACATCAAACTTCTGTGCTGCTTGTTTACTTACTGCCAGTCTTTCCCTAACTTTCGCAACCACCAGATAGTGATCAGTATCACAGTCAGCTCCCCTGAAAGATCGCACATCGAGTATACTGGAATGCCGTCTCCTATCTATCAATATGTGATCGATTTGATTGTGAGTCTTCCCATCAGGAGAGGTCCAGGTGTATTTATGAATATTTCGGTGCGGAAACATAGTGCTCTTAACAACTAGATTCTTTGATGTGGCAAAGTTTACTACTCTAACACCATTATCGTTGCTATCCTGATGTAAACTCTCATTCCCAATAGTCGGTTTGAAAATATCCTCTCTCCCCACTTTTGCATTAAAATCTCCTAACAGAATTTTCATATGGTATTTAGGAAAATGATCAAAAACCCCTTCTAATTCCTCATAGAAGCTGTCCTTTGAATCATCACCCTTCTCTTCTGTTGGTGCATGCGCATTCAGAACAATGATATTACACCAGCGGCCTCTCAGCACTATGTATGACATCCTAGCACTAACAAACTCCACTCTCTTGATTGCTGATACCATTCTCTGGTGCACAAAAAAACCTGTTCCCAATTGATGATTTTCCTGCCCTTTGCCATAGAAAAAAGTATACTCCCCGGCTCTTACAGTCCCTTCTTTGTCCCACCTAACCTCCTGTACACCCACTAAATCTAACTTGTACTTAGCTAATTCCCTGGCCACTGTCGTAAGTGACCCTGGCCTATACATGCTCCTCACATTCCATGTTCCAAAACTCATATCCTTTTTCCGTAGCTGGGGTCGTACCAAAGAATCGGTCCAGGTCCGAGGCTTTGTAGGCTGTTTCGTAACATCATAATTTTTTACGGTGAGGAGTTGTTAGCACCTCGCCCAACCCCCAAGCTGGAGGACCACCCCTTGTCGGCTGTCCGCGACTGCTTATTCAATGTATTCGCAGCTACCCTCCATACCTGGAGGCCGTTCCTCCATCCGCAACCCGAGGACGCGCCATGCCGTGGTGACAGGGACCCACTTAACTAATCCTTCACCATCCATATTTTCTCGTGTCATGCACATAAGCTTAGGGTGTGGAAGGAGTAAGTGCTTTTCAATACAGTAATGAATTTTAGGAATTTATGAAAGAAGGGTAAATTCGTGAGATGTTGAGCAAATATTAGCGACTGAAAAAGAATTTTGTGCTAAACCATATTAGAAATATTTTGGTCGTTTTCGTTATATATCCTACAAGAAAGTGGGAGAAGGCATGAAGATATTGACAATGTCATGTGAGTAAGGAAACGCTATCATTCAAATACGCAGGTGTGTTGCAGGCAGTAGTGTGGAATGCTGAGTGGCCACCATTCAAAATCAGGTGTGTTGAATGCAGTACTGTGGAATGCTAAGAGGCCACCATTTAAACTCAGGTGTGTTGAAGGCAGTAGTGTGGAATGCTGAAACGCCACCATTCAAACACAGGTGTGTTGTACGAAGTACTGCGGAATGCTGAAAGGCAGCATTCAAACACAGGTGTGTTACAGGCAGTAGTGTGCCTATGTAGAAATAGCAGCAAGCCTATCAATGGGTGCGTTTTATAAAGTAGCGCTTCAAAGTGATTTGCCAAGAATTTTGACAAAATGTAACAAAAGATATATAATCATGCTAGATTTTTATTTAATTTAATAAAATCTATACTTTCAGCTTGATTTTAACATAAGTTGACGTAAAATACGTAATATATATTTGACTGCAACAATTTAAATTAGATCTGTAGTACTTGAAAGACTGTAAGTTAACGTCACATAAAATCTGTAATTCTGCTTGAATTTAATACAGTTTAAGGTATGATCTGCTTGGTACCCAAAGACAGCACAATGGTTATGATCTCATAGGCTGAAACATGAAAGATAAGTATAAATTTGTTGTTATGTATAACGAGTTTGTTATTGTGATGGTCCTTGACACATGAGAAATGTAGGTACTTGTTTACCGGAGACTGGATAATGATGAAGTGTGGGAGATTCTGTTACTGAAATATCAAATTTGATTTAGAAAAAAAAATAGGATTTATTGCAGGTAAAGAGATTGTTAGGGGGAGGCTGGTGTCATCTGTCGTTCCAAGTATCAGGATGTTTTATCCATTGACTCTACAGCCCTATTGTGCGTAGGTCTCATCATTGTGGGGGATTCGCCATGACTCTCAGACACACCACACACCGTCTAATTCCTCTGGACGGGTGAACAGCCGTTCACAGAGACCTCTACCTAACAACTCTCATAACAGACAGACATCCATCCCCTTGGCGGGTTTCGAACTCAATTCCCAGAAACGAGCGGCCGCAGACCCACGACTTCGACCGCGCGGCCACTGGGATCAGTCGCCATTAGCAAGTTATCACCAGACACTACATGCAGTGTACAAATAAACAATAATACCCTTTATCAAAATAACACTGGCATTGCACAGTTCACGCTGGGGTCTAATAAATCAATAACACCTTCCGACAACCTAATTGTCACCTGCAGTTTCTTACTCTTTGTGCTGTAATTTGTGAATACGAATGTAATTTTGTATGATTTTTTTGTATCTGTTGAATGAACAGAAAACCATCATGATTGACACGCAGTTGTTAAGGATAGGACAAATTGCAGACAATTTACTGAGGACAAGTAATATATATTTGACCAGCTTAACATTCTATGCATTATTATTGTAAACGAACTTCGATTTATAATCAAGAATAATTATGCAAAATCAGTCCAATGTGATTTGGGAACACTCGTTGAATAGACTAACTCTTTGTACACTGGAAATTTTGCGACGTTACGTATTGATTTTGACAGTGTATTAACATTCACACTCTGTACATGTCATCTGACTGAAGGCAAGGTAAAACTTAACAACTAGGTTTTATATGTTGTCCCTGATGATGGTCCAGCCTAGCCGAAACGTGTAGCTAAAATAGTAAATTCACAACTTCTTCCCCGTAACAAGTGGTTTACTGTTGATAGTATACACTGTGTAATCCATATGAATATTACCCTCCCACCTGCGTCTGGCAGCCAGCATAATTCGTTAGGGATAGCTACTTGCTACTGTCTTGGGGGTTCGCCGTTCAAATCCTGGCAAGAGAAAGAGGTTTTTTCTTCATAAAATTCTCCCAAACCGGCTGTGGGGCACATCGAAACTCGTATTAATTTCGTACCAGGATTAAGCCATTAGATCTCAATTGATTCCTCAACATGTGAAGCTGTTACTGAGGCAACTTTAGAAATATCGGACACGATCTAAAGGATGCTTCGGCAACAGCTTTTTTGTTGAAATGCAGCAGTAGCAGCAGGTACTGGTGCAAGCCCTGTGGGTGAAGAAGCAGCATCGATGTATACTTAAACCCGCAAATAGGAGAACAAAAGAGGGGGCGCGATGTGATATATGGACGCCTTTACCCACCCGTTTTTCTCCTATATGCAGGTTTCCTCTGCAGTTGATATGCAGAGCTAGTGGTAACACCAATTTCGCAAAATCGACGGGTATGTAGGAAATATATCTGCCAACTATAATGTTTTATTGGCATCAGTTGTTCGACTGGGAGCGACTCAGTTTCCTCTGTGTAAACACAAGTTTAGTACGTTGTTTCCGAATTTATTTCAAATTTCTTTTGCACTGGTTCCCTTCTTCTGACAGAAAGCAGAAGGCTTGATTCCTGTTATGCGATCTAGTAGCAACTTCGCTAGAAATTAAGGTGTAACAATTATGAGGTCGTGGGTATTCCCGACCGGTTACCCGCGCTACTGGCTGGGGTTTACTGACGATACGTAAAACAAAACCTTCTGTGTTTACACTAAAGTATAACAAAGTGTAATATATTTTACTTTTTGAAATTCTTGTACAATTCTTAAAAACTTTTTCTCGCAGCAACGGGATAGAGCAGGACGTGCCTAATACAGGTATGGTACTAAATATACTGCATTTTATCAAATAGTTTTTTTGTATAGTATCATGTACCGAACACGCGAGAGGAACTTAAAGTATAGTTTTAAACTTCTCACTTATTATCATGACAGGATTACAAGATTACTACGTCAACATAAGATTCTTTGCACACCAGATTTATACCGATATTTTACAGTGCTTGAGTATGTTTATCAATGAACTAATAAAATTATAAATAATAAAAATTTAATAAAATATATATTGTTGTGAGTTCTTATAAATTATCTCCGTTTTTATCTTTGTTGTTATTAAATTATTTATGTTGGTTCTTATACAGCATTATAACTTATGGACTGGAAATTACAAGAAAATAATTTGATGGAGCAGAGTCCAAATTCAGAACCTAAGAGGTCCTCAGCTTTCAAGGAATTTTCCGCATTTTATGGAACCCTAATATTCGTTATTCTTTTCAAAATATCCGTCCAGCTATCCCTAATAATACTATATATGCCTTACAAACTGTTTATTGAAAATGAAATATATTTTCTCCTATCTAAGTCTAGGTCTCTCAATTTGTCCTTTTCCTAAGAACCACCACACCAAAACAATTTATTCACCACCTGCCTCCCATACGTGCCACATTCCCTTACCCTTCCATTCTTCTTAATATTTTGACTCAAAAAAATTTGATGAGTACAGATAATAAAACTCTTTATGTAGTCTTTTCAACTCCCCGGTTTCTGGGTCTCTTTTAGACCAAATGTCCCCTCAGCACCCTATTCTCGAACGCGCCCAGAATATGCTCCCCCTTAACGTGACACACCAAGTTTGACACCCGTATAAACTCAAGTAATTAAAAATTATATAATTTGCACACGTCGTTATGTAATTGGGAAATATTAACATTTATAACGTGCAGTGCTGACGTGCCGCGATCTTCAGTAGCAGCTTCCTGTTCGTATAGGGCTACACTATGCCAGCTGAGATGACATGCTGCATTGGTTAAAGTGCTCAAGGAAAGTTTGAAAAGAATATGGAAGCGTGGTATGTGACGAGAAATGCTGAATTTCACATCTGATAAACAAAATTGTAAATAACAGAAAGCAACACCAATTTAAGTAAGTAATTCTTGGCCCCCACTCCAACGGTTCAAATCCAAACTTTGCTGCCATATAACTGTAAAACCGATCCCGGTGGCCATGCTGTGTAAGGCGTAAGTCTGCACCTTTCGCTTGCTAGGATAGTGGGTTCGAAACTCCCCGGCGTCATGGATGCCTTTCTCTTGTAAGTGCTGTTAGTTTTCAGTTTGAGATTGCTGCATCGCACTGATCACTCGCCCAGAGGATCCTTACAGATGGTGGTGTGCCTCAAAATGCGTGTGATCGTGAAGCCTCGTAAGAGGAGGCCCTATCTCGAATAGGGGCCCAAGTGCCAGAGAAGGAGTATTAATTTATAAATTTTCGTTTAAGCTTATACCGTGTATTGTCTAAGCTTTGTGTGTTAGCAAATCTACACAGCTACCATTTCAGGATATTCCTATAAAGGTAGTAGAGTTTCAGATGTCGAAAAATCCCCCTGTGACCAGTACAAAATATCCAGCTGCGTTCATTTCTGTTAGCCTCTTGTGTTATTTGTGTATTTTCTATGTAGCAGCTTGTGGAAGGTGCTAATCTCTCATTCAGGGGAGCAATATTGTGCGTATGTCTAATTGTCAGTGATATAAAAACCTCGACATGGAAAGGCAGAGAACTGACTTCGTCTGTAGCGCTATGTGTGTATATATAAATATGTGTAAATTTTTCATACAACTAGTTACATTTAAGGAGCAAATTAATTTTAGGCAAGTAACAGCCACTCAGCTAGTCTTTATGAAGCCCAAAATTTCAAAGCCTTGTTCTCAACAGCCTGCTCCGGTCTTTTCACGACCATATAATTGCTGTCGTCTATAATTCTTCAAGAAGCACCTTGCTATTCCAATCTCAGTCTGGTAATTCCACAGCAGGTGTTAGTCACAACAAGCACACTGAAAATGGTGTGGTTAACTAACTAACTAACTAACTAACTAACGAACTAACTAACTAACTAACGAACTGACTCCATGGAGCAGAGGCCTTCTTGAGAAGCTAACAGTTCCTCAGCTAGTCAAGAAATTCCCCGCATTTTATGGAACCCGAAGGTTCATTACCGCATTCACAACAACCCACCTCCTGTCCCTATCCTGAGCCAGCTCAATCCAATCCATGCCCCATACCAATTCTTCACGACATATTTTAATATTATCTTCCCACTTACGCCTGGGTCCCCAAGTGGTCGCCCTCCCTCAGGTCTCCCCACCAAAATCTTGTATGATCCTCTCCTTTCCCCATACGTGCTACATGCCCCGCCAATCTCATTCTTCTCGATTTGTTTACCCGAATAATATTTGCTGATGGGTACAGGTCATTAAGTTCCTCGTTATGTAGTCTTCTCCACTCTCCTGTCTCCTCGTCTCTCTTAGGCCCAAATATCCTCCTCAGCACCCTATTCTCGAACACCATCAGTCTTTATTCCTCCCTCAGTGTGAGAGACCAAGTTTCACACCCTTACAAAAAACAGGTAAAGCTAAATTTCTTTATACCCTCTCGTGTGGTTAAATGGAACATATTTAATAGTCCATTAACCAAAAGGTTTCTACTTCTCCAGCGCAACAGCACAGCCGGGGTTTAGAACGCCTCGATTTGAGGTTTCCAGATCACGTACACACACGTCAGGACTTCTCTGAACGAGCGATAAGCCTGTAGTAAAGGTCGCTACCCACACAACAAACACATGAGGCGAAAATCATATTTCAGGGGAATTCACAATCGCGATCACAGCAAACGAGCGCTTTCAGACCTAAGTTTTGACACCACGGTCATAGTTACAAATATCACAGTTCTTGTATCTATTTTCCTCTGGTCTTCGGTTTGCCCGGCAATAGCAGGAGATTTCTCTGCTCTCCAAACCATTCAAAGGGGCTTCGTGCCTGTCCAGTCAACTATTCGTTGCTTACCGAGGGCTATTTGCTCCATGGTAAAGCGGCCGGAGCGCAAGGTTAATCACTCACCTACGTCTAGTGCCGATTTCAGAATGCGTCCAATAGTACTCTTAATCTTCCACGCACCTTCGTGACAAATTATTTAATTAATATCAAGAAATTTTTGAAAATTTTTCACAGGTGTTTCAGGCTCCAAATAATATAGACAATTAAAGGTCACACAATATTCAGTCCAACGAAGTACACTCAGTGCTTTCAGGTATTCTGTACTTCTTTATAGTTAATCCTACATGTTTCGATCCCTCATAGGATCATCATGAGGGATTCATATCAGAGTTCAGTTTTGTGAAATGCTATCTTGATATGAGTCCCTGATAACGATCACGTGAGGGATGGAAACACGTAGGATTGACTAGTTAGAAATACAGAGTGTCTGAAAACACTCGAGTGCGTACTGTTGGACTGAGTATTTTGTGATTTATCTATCGATAATGCACGGTAAGAAAAATAAAAAAAATTAAATATGTTATAATTTCAAATCCTCTTCGCCACTGACACACTTTCAGTAGTGATTCATTCGTTGTGCCAAAAAAGATAATATGAAAGTTTTCCTTATTTGAAGCGAGAAAGTAACTGCGATTTGTATTTGAAAGATTTGTTCTAACAGCCGTAAAACTATTTTAGCAACCGGTCAATAAATAGACAGCGACGTCTTTCTCTTCATACAGCAGACAAGCCTGCAGACCAAATGAGAAATAACGTCCTAGCAAAAACACTTGTTTCGACTCTCAGTCCTAGTTGCAGATAAAGTTGGAAATAAGGTTGTGGACATATTTCTTTAAGTTCATCTGTGTCCATTAGGTTTGCGTGTGTTTACTTAAATTTGGACGTGATAAACTAAGTTGCACACCTGCTTAATTGTGTTTTCCTGGGCTTTATAAAGTAATAAACACTTTTTGATGAAGTGTGCCCTTACTTAATTACACATACCTTATTAAATTTAACGGTACTCACTTAGGTTTACATGAACTTGATAAAGCACCATATCAGTACAGGAATTCATTAGGTATATATCGAGAAACAAGCAAATAAACGGTTATGGTTACAATCTTTAGAGATGCCGACTGGTTTAGTAGACCGATAAGAATGTTTTGGAGCCGCGATTGTTCGTACCTCTTTACCAAAGCACCCTCGTCATACTTGTTACTACTTGTCACTTTTTTCCCTTTATCTGCTAGGAAGAAGCCGCACCCAAAACACGAGGTAGAATGCAATCAAATAAATTAATGTTGTTAGGTTACATTGATATCCGTTTCTTATGTCTATACAAGCTGATGCCAGCAGCCGAGCGGTCTAAGAAGGGGGTCGGCGTCCACTAGATTCCTGGGATTGCGGGTTTGAGTCATGACGGGACATGGATATCTGTTTCTTGTGAGTGACATGTGTTGTCAGGCAGATGCCCCTTCTGTGGCCTAATCACAGGTCCTGAAGGGTCCTACCGAGTGTGGTGTGTCTGAGTGTGATCGTGAAGCCTCGACAATGAGGAGGCTTTGGTCCATTAGAGACTGCAGCGCCACAGAAAATAAGGCTCTTAATAAGGGCCACTTTCATTAAGAACTTAGTTACATTTTAAAAGGTAAATTCACTCTAAAGCAGGCCACGAAGGCCCATAGCGGGGATAGCCGTATAGTTCTACTCTCTCTGTAACCTCCGCTTTAATTTGGTGCCGATGGTCACAGCCCCTCCCCCTTTATACCTGGAAGGAGCCACGGGATCCATTCTAAGCATGTGCTCACTCAGCGATAGAAGTGCAGCCCTAGGGTAAAGAGAGAGTTCTCCCTGAAGACGACCCAGGTGGATTGAAATATGTAGGAGGTTTTTATAGTGAAGATAATACACACATTATGAATTTGCTGGTGATTATTATATTTATGTGATATAGTGCACGGTTATGGAGCATATTAAATTTGAATAGCGTTGTTTGTGGACGCTCACAGCTACTAAGATTACATAGCGTTCGAGGTAGTAACTGAGTGAGGGCCATTTGTGGAATGTTGTTGAGGGTTGTGGCCAAGTAGTCAGAGAAAAACTGTCGAAGTGCCACTTCGTCCAGCATAAACCCTACACCAGTGGTTACAAATCTTTTATGTGGGAGTGACCATAAAGTAGCAAATGGTTGCACCCTATCAAAAAAAGGCAATAGCCAGTGGTATTTACTACAGAAGATCTGATACTAATGCCTTTCCTTGAACACTACATAAAATTGCCACTTATTAAAAATATTAAATTTTCAGTGTTACTTGTCAAACACAATATTTTTTGGGCAATAATAAATACAAAATATGCAAGAAGCAAATCTTTAATTTAATGACTCATTCGTGTGCTTGTTAAATCATTAGCTTCTAAATAAAAACTTGTGAAATACTGAACATGTGGAACGTTACATAAAATGAACGGAACAATAATGTCAAAACTTTAGTGACTACATTTTCCACAAAGACCATTCGCGACCCTACGTCGGACATCCTGTGAACATGATTGGCGTCGGAACTTGAGGTTGGCAATTACTGCACTAAAGAGGCGAGCCTTGGAACTGAACTTACCAACCAACATCTAAAATAACGTTTTCTCTCTCCATTTAAGTACCAGACCCTCTTTAAGAGCAGGCTGGAGGCTGGACAGTACAAGGATAATTTCTCAGCAGAGGTAATATACTTTTCTCACCTCCAAAATATTCAAAATATCTGTGATGCCTAACCAACCTCTTAATCAATGCATAATGCCGGTTCCTTTCCCAGTGTTAAAGCGGCCGGTTCCTGAGTTTGGCAACACATCCCCTTCTAGTGTGGTGATTACGAATGAGTGGAGCTATGCCTCCACTGCGCATGTAAGCCGCCATGGCGTTCCCAGTGGCAATTTCACCTTTATGGAGAATTACATGTATTGGACAACGGTTTCTTAAGGTGGTAATATATATGAAGGGGACATGGTGACACACACACACACACGCACGCGCGCAGTTTTGACATTTTGAAGTGGAGAAATATTTCTGCCCCTAACAGGAAACAACTCCGGATTTTGTGTGTAGCCCGTGGCGCTGTTACTGTATTAAAGCCGCCGTCCTGGCTGGCATGCATCTGAACATGTAACCTAAAATCAACGTCGCCAGACTGCGTCTGCTGAAGAGCTGCAAACACGCAACTCCACAATTCCTCCTCCGCACCAACCATTAAAGGAATGAACAAATCAAGGCGTAAGAAAGGGATAAAATATGTTGTTTGTTGCTATCCACCCCGTTATGCATAGAGCATTACAAAAATAGCACTACATATTGTATGACAAACCTATATTTATCAATATTTTTCAAACACTACACACTTCGATCAAGCCGACCTCCATCAAGTTTCATTTTATATAAAAATGTCAAACAGAAGGTTAAAATGTACATTTCTGCGAGATATCACAAACCATATAACGTATTTCACATCATTTGTGATATTTCGCAAAAATAAAATTACGAGCAAAAATTAGTACCGAGCTACGAGCGATTCGTTCAGCCGAACAATCTCAAGTCCATTTGTTACAGGCAGTCCACATATTAGCGTCTGTGTGCACTTACATTAACCTTGAAATAGAACCTAAATTCATTTGACAGGACCCACTACGTACCATGGTTTTCGTTCTCTGTTTTAGCTAGTTCTCTGACATCAATTTTTGTTTGTGGTGAAGCGCAGTTTGGATAGTTCTCGATCTAATTAATCTCGACAACAAACTGCGCACAATGGAAGAAGTTTCATCGTGACTTCAAGGAACCGGAAGGTGCTCATAAGGCAGAGATACTGTCGATGATACAGCCTGCCGTCAGTGCGGGATTATCAAACTGCACGTCGTGTACTTAGCTGGAAGTGTTAAAATGGGTTTGCTTATGTGTGTTTCACTGTTCAGTTCGTTAACCATTTGAAAAGAATTCCGTAATATTAACATTCATCCTGCAGAGGGAATTTAAAGGTATAAAATAACAACGAGAAAAATTGACGGCACGTATAAAAGGAACTGTTACACTTTAAATGAGATGAAGGATTATGAGTAAGTGGAGGTAAAGCTCCACACATTTATCTAGATATTAGTTGGGAGTGAACGGTAAGTTTCACACGCCAATGATTGTAAGGTTCCTTAGTCTAGGCCATATAAATAATGAGTCTCATCGCTTTATCTAATGGGATATCTGTGTTCCGGAGAGCATGTCCGTGACGTTTGTTCCATTTCATAATATTTTATTGGTACAGGCCTAACATCAGCCTTTCAAAAGCCCGGCAGAATAACGTTCATTGAACTATGGAATAAACTGGACTGCCACTTAAACATGAAGTCTCACTTCTAACTAATTGTAACACTATAAACTTTCGTAACCATAACTCCGAGCTGCTCGAGAAGAATAGAACACTGCCTGGTAGGGTTACAGTCATAGATGCAGTAGAGCTCAACCTAATAGCTTGGAGTTCTACAAGAAAAACAAACAGGTGGTGCAAAATTTCTGTACGGAGAGACAAACCTCAAGAAAGTTACAGGTGCCCTGTTTAAAAGAGAGTTTTCAGTTTTTAAAGTTGTACATCTTCTGTGCAGTTGACTGTTGTACAGATTTATCAATACAACCAACTACAGCACAATTACGTTTGTATAATATATACCATATATTTTTATATTATATAACAAATACTTGTATAATATTTGTATAATATATACGACTTTCAGGTTAAATAAGTTTACGGTTTTCGATGGATTGGGTGAAAATTTGGGGGCGTTGCTTGGTAGATAACGTAAGTGATTTTGTCGACGTGTGCCAGAGGCATGAGGAAGTGGCTTGGATTCATCTGTTGTCAGTGTAGGGCTAGTGGCAGGCTCGAGAGGAGTTGGGGTTTAAAATTCGGATCTTACAAAAGGCGAGGCAATATTGACACGACGGCTTCAATGTTCAGTACAGTCAAACACCTTTATAACTACATCGGTTTATACGGCACCTCTCTTATAGAGTCACATATCCTGTGGTTCAAATTATTTCGTCACTATTGACCATAACATTACACTCCTCGCTTACAATGACACCCTTTTATAACGACACAAAATATTCAGCCCCTTTGACGACGCTATAACCGACTTCAGCTGGACTATCAAAAGTTACACCATGAAAAGAATGCAGCAATTCGACAGAACTGGAAGTAGGACACATAGTGACTGAAATTCAGAGCTACCAAAGAATTTGCTACAACATGTTAAGAGGCTGGAACACTGACGGCTACCCAGCATGGCACTGGAACACACAACAAAAGGCAAACACAGCATAGATCAACCAAAAACAAGATGGAGCGATAAACAAGATCTCAAAGATTGGGTTCTAACAGGACAAGGCCCAGGTGTCCTACGCTTGTTGACGGTCATTTTGAAGATTATCGCAGAACCGGATCCTACTTATATTCTTTCACAACAATGAAATTGATATTTCATGTTTTCTACGGACTTTGTTTTGCGGGCCACATCTGGCCAGGGGTCCACCATTTCAATGGCTCTTTTCTAACGGTCAAAGAGTGATGATGTAGGGTTTGTTCTGAAAGCAATGCCCTCTGCAAGCCTGGAAATGGTTTTGAACCGCCACCCTGCCGCTAATGGCCCTAAAAAAACACATAGGGGGAATAGGGCACGGGGGGGTGCACTTCTACCAAAGCCGTCGGGTGTTTGGGCGATCGCGATCCAACCCAATGTCCGTCCCCGTGGGGGATAATTGTTGTTGGCAGTATGCAAACTCGGAGAACAGTGATGTAAATACCAAAAATGTATTGAAAATGGAATGTAGTAACAGAATACAATATCTCTCAAAATAATTATACAACAATATTTCTGGCCACAAATATAAACACAATTCTTATTCGTCTTAGGGGCGACTCTCCCTCTCCATACTCACAACTCATGCACACTATATACAATCATTTAAGCCCCAAACAACATAACAAAATTACTCGACCCTATTCCTACTCTCTCTCTCTCTCTCTCTCCTGCTCGCAGGAGATGCGGAACGGACGGTATAATCCCCCCTTCCCAAAAGAAGGAAAATAACCACAAACAAAGTAGCAGGGCCAAGAAAACAAACGAAAACCAAATGCAACCCTAAATACATACCATTACACCGTCCGTCCGCCAGCCCAAACCACACGACGACCGAGGGAGAGAGATGAGTGAGATCCTAACTAGACCTCCAGGCAGGTCCTACGGAGAGTGATTTCTCTAGAAATCAGAACTGTCCAGGTAAACTCACGTTACCCTCCCACCCTAAGGTGACTCTCCCCTCTTCCCCATCTCGAAGGCACCGCGCACGCTCCACTGAGGGGATGGTATATGGCGTGATCAAGTCCGACCATGAGCGATTGAGTCAACCAATCGGCTCAGTTTGAACAGCTTTCAGTGCTCTACAATTGAATCTGAGGTTAATCAAATGGCCAGCGATTCGCCGAGGAGCCTACAGGGCTGACTTCCAGCTGTGTCGTTCCGGGTGAAGAATGTCAAACGAAATAATTAAGATAGCAAAACTCTTATCATTTAAGCCCCCCAATAACATCCCTTCCTCCTCCCCTCAAGTTTATTAACCTTGAGGATAAAGAACCATGAAAAGGCAAGGATTGTTACAACTTCACATTCCATTATGAACATACTTGTACTTCTGTTCTTGTCGGTGGGTTTTAATACTATTGGGTTCCGTTTAACACGTATCTATTGTGTGTGAGGCCAGGGTGTACGCCTTCATGATGTGCTTTTGAAGCTACATCTGGAGGGCACTCGTGCGAAAGATACGAGCGTGGTGGCCGAATGGGAACAATAGTGGAAACATCTCGTCATCCCTTTCGTTCTCCTTTACATGCCAATATCAGATAAATTAGGCTAGATTCTGTAATTCTTTATAGTTGGTGATGTAACAGAAGTCACGCTTGTGCGTGAATATGATGATCATGGCTGATGATCGTAGGCACAGCATGAAGGAAATATTTGTGAGACTGTAGAAAAATCAGTGTGCCAGATATATTGCAAGAGCAATTCAGAGTTTGTAAACTTTCTTCCAATTTTAATGCTTGGTAGGACGGTGGTTTACCACAGTACTGTTCAGACTCTTAATTGGTGGAAACGTTTGACTAAACCTACATTTGCAAGGAAATCGTGTAAAGTAAATTTGTGCCCTTGTTGGTAAACAAAAGAAATAAAACATTTTAAAACATGACGTTTGTTTTAAAAAATAATATATTTACTCACATTTATGAGAAGCGAGATGTTATCAGCGGTGACTTACATTTCATGTACAATGATGAGGAGAAAAAATTGTGTATTGAAAATTAACAAAATCATACTTAACAGTTTCATTATAAGGGACGTTTCGTTTCAGAACACCTAAAAATGGCCCAAAGATTCCAAGGGGTTTTTTCGGTGGGGGCGGGTAGAAGTTCCGGGGACCACAGTTTAACTAACACTGGTCTATCAAGTGGAACGTTTTTGCCATTAATACTCCACTTTGAAGTTCAGTAACAATTTTTTCTGTTATAATTTCATTATTAAAAATCTTACGCTCTTTCCTTTAGTAAAGAAAGAAAGTTGGTTGAGGAAATCACGAATGTTCTCAATTTTGAACTTGTTGAATCAAATGACCGTCTTCTGCGTGACTTACATGAACACTGTGCAATTAGAGTATTTCTTGTAGTCATGATAACAACATAGGGAACGCGCGAATTTTTGAGTTGGGCATGGCGGTTAGAAACTTTGTGCTCAATATAGGTGAACTTGTAATTATGTCCTTCATAAAATGAAATAAAATGCCCAACACTAATAAATATGCAAGCCTAGGGATCAACACTAATAAATTTGCAAGCTTAAGAATCAACACTAATGAATATGCAAGACTAGGAAGCAACACAAATAAATATGCAACCCTAGGGATCAACACTAATAAATATGCAAGCCTAGGAATCAACACTAATAAACATGCAAGCCTGGGAATCAGTACAGTAAGAGAACATTATTATACTTAATAATCCTTGTGTAATGTGTCATTTATGGTAATTCGGTCAGTAGGAGTATGACAGCGGAGTGGATGGCCAGGATAATATATTTCCGGGGTAGACCGAGGGAATTTGTCTCATATCCGGAAGAACTCTGCTGCCCGGGCAACATTCCATACCCTGCCGAAAATGATAGAGCATCCTGAGCATGAATCTTAAAAACCAACCTTCAGTTTAGTGTCAGATCCAACCTATGTGGAGCCTTGCCTCCCAGATCCTCGACTGTCCAAGGATTGGCCCAGGGGACACCGGTGACTCACCTTCTCTAGTTTCTCTTTGCACCTAACGTATTTAGTAAGGGTCACAAAAATTACACAGCTTCATCATTTCTCTTCTGCATAACTGAAGCTTATTCAACACGTACCCTTCACTTTTACTATGTACAAATAGGAGATATGAACTTACCACTTGATACAAAAAGGTGCATGGTTCTTACATTTACCGAAGACTGTATCTTCCGCTCACCGTTACAGTTGGTTGTGTGTTCTTATGAAAGTGTTACATAGACATATATTGGGTAAGGGAGGCTGTAATTGACGGAAATAATTTAAAGCTCTCTCAAATTAACACAGGTGTAGATGAGACGATTTCTTCCTATCAAAATTAAGATATTACTGTACCTATCTTACAGAGTATTTATTTTTTATAGCATATGTAAGCAGAATACGCAGAAAACTTTATCACGCGTGATATGAAGCTTCCGCTGTGGTGTAAATGGGATCCTTGTTTTCCTGAGTTGTTACGCAGCGCTTAGTGGCAGTTATTTACTGACCGACGGTTTGTCCCGAGAAGTCGGTGGCTACCAGTCAACTCCGCGTAATGTCCCAAAGAGAGAAGGGTTCAAGCCTTACCTTTCCTGAAAAGTTAATACTCTGTCGCCTAGACAAGACATTTCATGTCCTTTACGAAGTCTGAAAAGCCCTTATCCTCTCCGCAACCAGAAGAATCCATCCGCATCTTCACACTCTACTTCTGTAGAATAAGTGTATTCTTCTGTCTGAACCAAGGTTTCCCAAGTAGTACCGTCCCGTCAGGTTTTCCGACCAAAACATGTGTCATCTGTCGTCTTAAATTGATATTAAAAAACGATTAAATCTTTCACTTGTGTTAGACACTTGGACTCCTCCTCCTTCTCCTCCTGCACCACCACCACCACCACCACCATGCAACCACCATGCCACCAACACGACCATCACAACCATACCACCACCACCACCACCACCACCACAACCACCACCACCACCACAACCACCACCACCACCACAACCACCACCACCACCACCACCATGCCACCAACACGACCATCACCACCATTTCACCACAACCACCACCACCACCACCACCATGCCATCATCACCACCACCACCATGCCTCCACCACCACCACCAACACCACCACCATGCCACCACCAGGACCATCACCACCATGCCTCCACCACCACCACCACCACCACCACCACCACCACCACCACCACCACCACCACCACCACCACCACCANACCCCCCCCACCACCACCACCACCACCACCACCACCACCACCACCACCACCACCACCATGCCACCACAACCACCACCACCACCACCACCACCACCACGATGCCACCACCATGCCACCACCACGACCATCACCACCATGCCGCCACTACCACCACCACCAACGCCGCCGCCGCCACCGCCTCCGCCACCACCACCTTATCGACTTGGTAACCCTTCTAATAGTTGCCGCTGAGTTAGGAATGCGTGGATTTAAACGCTCACAAGCCCATACGCCTTCGTGGCGTGCACAGAAACGTTACGTTTACAGTATCTTGTGCATAATGCAAGTCAGGAATATGGTGGCATTTTTCTGGCCTCTTGTTATATACTCTGTCTTGAGTGCGAAAAATCCTCCTCACAGTGTGTTGTCCTCACCGCCTTCAGTTACCCTTTGGAGCGAGAGACCAAGATCCACACTCATACAAATTAACGGGAATATGTTATTTAAATGTTGACACACGAGACGGTGTAACGAAGTGTTCAGATAAAACTTTCCCATTATCTAGTTTTCTGTTAATTTTTTCTCGAAGGCAGTTCCAAATTGTTACGTCGTTTTGATATTTTTGATCTGTGCGAAATTTTCGGAACTTTAATTAGCCTCCCCAACTTCATATTAGTCTTATTATGATTTTGTCTTTCACTCCGGCAATGAGACGTGAAGAAGTAACTGTACGAGATGATCAGCATTTACTTCATATAAAAGTTACCACAATTAAAGTGTTTAAGTTTGATCGTAATAGCCTAAGATGTTAAATCTAAAACTGTCAACAGTCAGCTGAAACCAAAACCCGGTAACTTCAAGCAGTAACTACAAACAGAAAGCGTAGTGAATGGGATGACACCACGGCATTATTTTCAAATAAAAGGTTCCACACATCCCATGGAATTGTACGTCTTTTCTTTCCTTGTACAGTATATACATTTGTAAATATCTTTTATCGGGTACCTTGTACACTGGTAAAGAGTGCGCCTCTTAAATGATCTTGTTTAGTAAGGGGAACCGGTTTTGTTTACGGCGGGACAAGTCAATTGCTTAAAAACATGTATCTACCTGCCTTGGCTACGATACGGTATGCGGTTTAGTTCCACAGTGTAATTCAAAATATTTCAGAGAAACTTGTTAATATGTTCCGTTGGGAGCGAAAGCTTCCTGCAGTCTTTTAGTGGGTAATGAATAGTTGTGTACACCCAGAATTCACTTCGAAGTGTTAAATTGTGCTGATAGTTATTTCCATTACGCTCCTGATTTCTTATATGGCTTGGTGAACAAATGCCAAATCGCAATGAGAAGTATGTCTGATCATAAAAGCAAGATGTGTATGTTTCGTGCACAAACGTTTATGTATCGAGTAATCTGGGGTCACACCAAGATACGTTAAGAAGTCAGAAAAAATATAATGATTTGTGTAAGTTGTAGCCTACATTCAGGCGCATTTGCAACACTGCGGAGAAACAATTAGGTTCACTTCATCAGACTTTCCCCCTGCCTGCCTGCCTGCATGCCTGCCTGCATGCCTCTCTGTCTGTCTGGAGTCATAAGAAATACAGAGCCCCTGAGGGGATATTCATGAAATTGGATATTGGGAATTTTGCTAAACCTTGTTGGGTTATTCCAAATATAATTTAGATCGAATTAATTTAACGACAACAAATGATGTCACACGTGAACTTCTACACGCATCTCAAAGCAAAACTCGCTAATCGTTTCAGATGTATAGCAATGAAAAATGTTTCAAAACGAAAGTTGAATAACAGAATGAAACATACCCTGTGTTTCCAATACTTCCTTCACCCATGGTCCTGCTTTCGAGTTGATTAATACAAATTAAGTTAAGCGTGCGTTTCAGAAATTTCAAAATTTTATTCACTAACCAACAAAGGTTTCCCGAACACACACGTATGTTGCTGATGTTTATCATTACTGTCCATAAATAGAGGAAGCTTATTCCCACGTGAGATTACAGGTCTGCGTATGCATATAAACGTACATATTTAACCTTTTAAAGCCTAGCGGTAATTTTACGTACCACCAAGTTTAACAGTAAAAAATTCTACGTGGTGCCCACATTGCGTTTATGTGTTTTGTACGGATCTCAGAACAAACAGCAACTTTTGCCTTATAAAACATTAAGAGATTGGTTTTTATAACCAAAGTGGAGAGTGTTTACAGCGCGGTACGCACTGAGTCCTTATATAAAACAGATACGCTTCGTCTTTAAAGGGTTAATTAAAAGTTAATTAAACTTGATACTAGAGACGTTATTTGTTTCAAATTTAAAATGTGTCTTTTCCCGACAGTTAAATAACAGCGAACGGAGGCGCCAGACTGGGTTCATTAAGTGCACTTTTCCATGCGTTTTTTACTAGGAAAGATGGACGCATATTATTGCACGGCCAACATGTTTGTTCTCACTACTGACCTGTTGATTCATTTTTAATGATTTTTGACTTGTGTATGATGGTATTAAAATTCATCTAAATTTCGTCTTTCCAATTTTATTCTTCTACATTTTATGGCGATTTAATTCTTTCGCTACAGTGACTTATTTTGTAGTACATTGCAGGATAACAGACTGCGGTATGATGTCACAGAATTACAGGCAGAGGGATCGGTGTGCACAAAACTTTATGTGTAATTGCTACCTATTTTTCCGGAATAGCTGTGATAATAACTTTAAAAATATCCAGTGCAGTATCTAAAAACTAGGCGTATATTTACTATTGCCAGGATTCTAATGTTGTTCTGAGCACCATGCTTCCTATGTCTAATCCTGGTTACTGAGGTCACTGAAAGTGATTTCAGGCTTCCACCGCGATGTTGATGAGATCTGTGTTATTCTGGAACATTACGCAGCGTCGACTGGTAATCCTTCACCGACGTTTCGGGACAATATATTGGTTTCATCTTCAAGGGTCAAGAAGATGGAATCGATAGGTTATTCCGAAACGTCAGTAAAGGATTACCACTCGAAGCTGCGTAATATCTTAGAAAAGCGTAGATTTCATGGCTGCTGTACTTCGGTAATAACGTCGTCCTGCTCCCACCTCAAAATTCCTTGGTTCCGCCACGTTCTTATCACGATTGTAAAAGTGAAGGTAGGGCTGTCGCTGTGCATGCTATAAAGACATATGGGAGATTGGAGCTATACGTCCATTCATTCATGACCTCGGCACTAGGTGGATTTGAGTGGTCAGTTTCAAGTCTTGGACGCATTATCGCCAGAGAGAATTGCGTGTTTCTGCGGGGCATACCTGCCCCACCCATCTACTCATCCTCTTTATCGGCTCATCCGATTAGTAATGAATACAGATTAGGAAATGCGAAGCCCTCTGTTATAAAACTTGCTACACATTCCTACTGTTTCTCCTCCCTTAGGTTCAAATATTTCCCACAGCATCCTGTTTCAAAGCGACCTCAGGCTATGTAGGATCTGCCTCCTTCAATGTGAGGATCAAGTTTCAGACTCATATAAAATAAGTAAAATTTATAGCTCCTGTATACGTCTTTTAACATTTACGACTTTAGACAGCAAATGGGAAGACAAAAGATTATACATAGAATGGCATAAAGCAGGTCCCAGTCTTCATCTTCTGATAATTTCTTTTGAAAGTCATTTTAAATTGGCACTGTCGCTCCTTGCAAAATTGGTTTGGACTGTGAGGCCTTCTTAGCACCCGTCCGAGCTCCGATATGGAGGACCACCCCTTGTCGGCTGTCTGCACCTGCTTATTTAGCATACCATCTATACACTAACACAGTTTTTCTTCCTCTGTTTTATACAGAACACGCACACGCCTGTACGTAAAAACACACACAGGCTTAAATTAAAATTATTAATCATCATTTGTACACATAAAACATTTTAGTATGATTTGTATGTGACAAGGAGCGACCCTTGAGTCCTTAAAACTCTACCCTGTAAGCGAACCGCGTAACAAATACGCGGGCGCGTTCCTTGCGAGGTGTAGACCATTATCCCTGTCGCTATAGGATAAGGGTGTTGGTAGTGGCGGTGATGGAGGTGGAGGTGTTGGTGGGTGTGACGAGCTTACCAAATAAGCAGGCGGAGGTGCAGGTTCGTTCGAAGTGTCTCTACAAGCGACCTGTTGTAAAGTCCTCTTTTATCGGTGTTGGCTAACGGATTGAGCTGCCGGAGAATGAGGTACTTGCATTAGTTGATACTAATGTAGCCACATGTATATAGGAAGCTCGACTACATAGGAATATCATTTATGGAAATCTTAACTGAGTGTCAGCTTGGGAGTTTTGAATATCAACAAAACTCTCCAGCAGAAGACACTTCAGAACAACAGTAAGAGTGTTTTTAAGGTGAAGTTATGAAGTTCCATCAGTAGTGACACCATTACACAAATCAGTTAACGAAGCATTTGGATTTTCAACAGGACGAAATACGCATGTATATATAACCTAGGATTGTACTGCGTTCGCGTAATATTTGTACCTCCTCCGCTGTCCTAACAGTCTAATACAATTCCACTTGAAGACAGCGCTTTTATGGCGATTTAGTGTCGCCGGCAAAAATAAAACTACGTACGTAGGCCTTCATGCAAAGTGCCCGATATTTTTGTTCCATTGTTACCGTATCTGAATTTTTTCGACACATTTTTATAAAGGTACCCAACATAAAATTGCAGGAAAATCAGTCGAGTGGCAGCCGAGCTGATACATGCGGACAGACGGACAGACATGACGAAGGTAACAAGCGCTTTTCACGATTATACGAATGCGCCTAAAACTTGACAGCAGCCGCCTTACGCCTATAATAATTTCGCCTACCTGTCATTGAGATTTCGACAAGCAGTAAATATTTAGAAATGTACACCGTGGAAAATCAATGTGCTTTCACAGAAGACGTGGCTAATACGTGGCTTATACAAATGTATAATATCAATCTTAAAAGAAATAAATTAACTGTGTGTGTAAAATTAATAACACATATAGTTTATACACGCCAACTGGGACAACGAAAATCAAAACAAAAATAAACTAATATTGTTAAGAGTAATTTCTTCTCCAGAAGTTACCCGCTGGTCAGTCTCAAGATTAATATGGTGGTGCTGGTTCGTTATTCTGTTACTGTATTGGACAATGTTAGTAGTCTGAAGTACATATGCACGGCGTCCCACGAGTTGGCTCTTATTGCATTTTCAGGCGATTAGTTTTATAATGGCAGATAATAGCCAGCATATAGTAGGCCTGTTATCAGACACAAAAGGCATCTTTTCAACGTGATAGTAAGCAACCACCAAAGGTGGTAACAGAGACAACTGCCTGTTGACTTGTGAATGAATAAGCTTGACTTTTAAGATTCTACATAAAATGAACACCTGATGGAAATAGGCTTTAACGAAACATATAGTGTTTGAAAATATGAATAATAATAAATGAAAGTTGTGTCAGGCGGAATGCGTAGTATTATTTATGAAAATACGTAGTGCAAATGCGAGAGTGGACTAAGACACACAAAGTTTCGTACAGGAAAGAGAGTTAAGAAAAAATTTAGAAGACACTCACAGACAGAAGTATGATACTAAAACCTATCTCAGGCTTACAGTTTTGAAATTACTTAACATTGTCGTTATCATCATCATCAACATCATCATAATCATCATTTTCCATCACGTTTACATAGTGGCAATTGCTGCAACTGGCACCAGATTTTATGCAGTGCCGGTAGACCCATATACTATTATCCTAAGTAGTACTTACAGGATGATTGTGCAATGTAACACCACCACATGCACAGTTGTGTTATGTAACACCATACGTCTAGACAACTGTGACATGTCACACCGTCACAGTACATAGCTGTGCTTTGCAACATCATCACACAGCACAGCTGAACGCACATTTTATGTCCAAAAATTTTTTTCAGAAAATCGTGTCGTTATGAATGAATGCTGAAAAATTTGGTACATTTGAACAGGCCACAGGTGACATTATAACACGGCACACGCGTTTTGTATGCAGCATTGCTAAGGCTACAGACAATCACACTAAGGTTATGTAATACATATATTTCCCCATCGCAGAAAATTTTACATGATTCCTACTGAATATTCCCCTTACACGTAGGCTGCCCGTCGTGTTACCCGCAGCGCTGGATAGAAGTGAGTCTTTGCTTGGCCACCTTACCACTTTAGTCCCTTTAAAAGGGCTCCACATTCCAACTTAATAGAAGGTACGTGTAACCCAGGGTCGACTTCAACGTTTAGGAGAAGGGATAAATATTTTTAATTGGGTCAACCCCGTGTGTCAGTTCAACGGTAAAATAAAAATGGAAACACAGTCTGACACAACACCGTATGTATTTTTATTGGCACACTGTACCATGTATTTTAATATGCGTGCTTATTAGCACACATATTAGAATACATGGTACAGTGTGCCAATAAAAATACATAGGGTGGTGTGTCAGACTGTCTTTCTGTTGTTATTATATACGATAATTATTTGCTGTAATGGGAATCGAACCCTGGTCTGCCTGTACGAAGCCCTGTTATTGTGTTGATAATGTAGATAATCGATAATCCTTCCACAAAATTAAACTGATGGTGTTCAAATAATTCTGCTTCCTACTGAGTTGGAAATGCAAATTAAATAAATTTCAACTGTCGTTCTGTATACAAACCCCAACTGAGCGTGAAATACGCGCTAGGCGATACCCCGTAGGAGAACTTATTCACGCAGCAATTGTTACACGAATTAAACATTTTTCGGTAAAGTATCTTCTACGACGTCAGGAACAGACTAACAAGCAGTATGTTGAGTGTAAGGAACTGCATAATTCTTCAAAATTGTGTGCCTATAAATAACACAAATTTGTGTGCGTATCTCACTCTGAGCTCACTGCGTCACCATTACAAAACCGCTTAATGCTGGGCAGGGAAATGACATTTCTCGCGCAAATATAAATTGCCGGTTCCACAGCCGTTACTGTATTATTAGCACGAGTTTACCAAAGTCTTCGGCCAAATTCTCGCAGGCCGTCATAATGTTAATTACATTTATGCAATATAATAAAGCCCCCTATAATATGCCAACGCAGGTACAGAGAAATCTAGAAGTACACATTCTCAACTTCGACACTAGAAAGGGTTGAATGCTCAAAGAACCTCCCCCCGGGCAGCATTAATTCGAAGGATGAACAGGGAGCTTGTTTGCTCTGGAAGGGTAAGAAAAATCTCTTCTTAATAGTGGTTCGATCCCGGACCATCCGACACCTAGCAAGTCACTACAACTTCTACCCTATATACAAAATATAAGTACTGGAAAATCTAGTAATTACATGTTCATATTTAGGTTTTCAAGGGATAAGATCCATGTCGTTGTACACACTCAAATTTAAAAATATTTTATGTGGATATGTTTACATATGTAAAGTGTGGGTACATAAATCACTCATTATTTCTTAGCCAGTATTTGTCCGCGTACATAAAGAACTAACTCAATGGAGCAGAGGCATTGTTGAGAAGCTAAGATTTTGTCAGTTAGACAAGGAATTCCCCGCATTTTATGTAACCTGGAGGTTCATTACCGCATACACAACAACACGCCACCTGTCCTTATCAAAATTGATATTCCTCGATAGATACTACAGACTGTTTTATCGCACTTCTTAAAAATAGGCACAATAGCTGTCAGTGTTCTTACGTATTATAAAATTCTTTTGACACTAAAATGAATCAACATTAAGATAAACGTAAAATACTATTCCCTTTCAACGTTTCCTAAGTTATTTGCCGATAAATGGATCGTATTAATGACGCATTACATCTATGTCAACTGGAAATGAAAGCCCTGCTGTGTACACCTCGTAAGTACTTATTCAGACTGCAGTATGTTCGCTCTGTGTAATGCAAATGGAGCGGCCTCTATTTCTGTAAACCTCGGTCCGGAATCGAAGAACCTTACAGCTGCCATCATAATTTGCGTCGTTCGTTGTTTCCCCATATTTGTGCTGGCATGGCGTTTCTCTAACTTCTATCTACTCCAATCGTTTGTACCAGATGCATATTAACGAAAGGCACTAACACGTCTGATTAATTTCAAGTTAAACATGAATTAACTTTCATTACTTTTCTAAGGCGTGTAGCTAGTTACGACTGCAGCACAAGGGATGTTGCGCAATGCGGGTGATTGCTTCCATTTGCTGATAGCCAAGGACGCAAAGACACTATTAAAGTGTGCTTCGGGTAACAAGTCTTTCGGATCGGGTCTCGGTACTTAATACAATCTATAGGCTATATCAAATTCAAATACTATATATGGATAAGCACATGTACCGTTAGTACCTAATATAATTGTAGTTAAATCGGCTGTTATCCTTACCTGCTTTTATACATCTGATGTCCCGTTGTTGTTTGACGCACGTGGCTATATTCCGGGTGTATTCCGTGTGGTGGGCACTGAGTTCACCTCGGTGAATGCTATTAGGCCTGAATTATGGATACTTTTGATTTGGAGGTTTTTCTGTAATTTTTTTATTCAGTTCACTAATAAAAAGTTTTACTGCACAGTTCTCTCAGTCTCAAGTGACGCGAAGCTTTTTAATTTTGATGTTTATGAATGATGGTTGATAAAATTTCAGATCAGTAATTTAAATAACCGGCTTTACGTATAACACTTTATTCCGTAGTTTCTAATTATAATTTTGTTGTGAAAAGAGCTAAAATTTACGGAGCATTTAGTTTTGTGTCTGCCTTCTCCGAATGCCGAATCTGTATTTCTTTTAATCATTGCCAGATCAACAAGTCTACCTACTCATAATTACCCCCTCCACACTACCTACTTCTACCCTATTGGCAGAAATTCAAATTTCCCGAATCCCCATAGGCCGAAATTCAATTTTTCGTATTCTGCGTCCTCATTGGCTATTCCTAAAGTCGCGCTTTACTACCTAAAGTAATCCTAGAATCCCCGTATTCAATATTACTTCATAAATCGGGACGAGACCTACGTTTCCTCCTACTCGAAAATTAGTGCCGAAAAACATTAAGTCAAGCATTAAATTTCACAAAGCGGCTTATTAACGAATTGTGATACTTTCAGGCAGTTGAAAAATGTTTGACTGGGGTCTCCCGAAGGCATTTCCCTATCCTACGCTAGTCTCTTTTTCTAACTAACTTGCTTTCAAAAGAATCCAATTATCCGTCTTATATTGATTTAATGACGTCCCGAAACCTCGTCCGGTTTCGAACCTGGAATTTTGGGTAACAACAGACGACAAGATTGCAACTTAAAGTATGTCTAATAAAACATTTAATTCTGTAGCTGATACAAAACCAACGAATTACAAATTCATGAATTTACCACATGCTCCAACTTTCCCCAGCACCAGTTTCTTATTTGTTTTAGCAAAACACAAACTACTCGCCGTGGGTCGAACATACAAACTGATAGAGCCGCCAGCATATATCACACACAAAATCAAATATATCTATTTGATCACAATCAACACTTAAACCAAACAAATATCAATACTTACAGCCTGGCGTGTATACTTTTACTGTACATCTTAACACCACACTACATTTTTAAGAATATACATTGCACTTTGAAGGCAGGCTCCATATAAACAGCAATAGTTTGGTAGTTGTGTTGCAGTATAAATATAACAATTCAACCCATAGCACTCCTGACAGCTTCAACAACCTCCGAGGTCGAAAGATAATTTTGGAATGCAAAGCCCGAAACCTAATTCTGATGTTGTTCCCGCAGTGACTGGTGGCTGAGTGACCAAGGGAATTACATAAACCACACACTTAAACACTTTGATCTTTACAAACTGGAAACGTGGGATAAAGGGAAGGCAGCAAAATGGTGTGGTTACAGGTATAGCCACAGCTACAAAATTCCGAATACCGTGATGTAACACGGCTAAACTGATTACATTCGAAGAATGACTGGTACAGTTGAGTGCAGATTATTTGTTTTTCTCCTTTGCAATTTATCACAATCAGGATTAATACGTGCTATTATGAATTCGTCTCTCACATTAGACGAAGAACAGAGGCTGGTGGTGAATATTTGTTTACATAAAGTGGCAGTACCCGTTTACTCATGTGAAAAATTCGTAATTCTAGAGAGTAAAAATATGTAATCAGTAAACATTACAGCATCTTAATATTAATAAACATTAAATTTCTCCTCACTAGCTTTTGAGGCTGAGTAATTTTTTTCAGAGGAAGCAACAAAATCTTCCTAACGCGTGTCCTTAAATAAAAGTTGAAATCGATAGCCCTGCATCAGGTGGAGGCGGAGGAAAGTACACTTAATATGTTAGCTTATCTTGGCCTCATCTTGAGACGGCACTGTCAGTTTCCTACTTCGCATTTGTTTGTTAAAAACAAATTTTAGACGGAATTAATAAGAAAGCAGAATTTGATCAATTCAGATCCATAACTAACTAAATAACTCCATGGAGCAGAGGCCTTCTTGAGAAGCTAACAGTTTCTCAGCTAGTCAAGAAATTCCCCGCATTTTATGGAACCCGAACGTTCATAACCGCATTCACAAGAGCCCGCCACCTGTCCCTATCCTGAGCCAGATCAATCCAGTTCATGTCCTCCCATCCCACTTCCCGAATATCCATCTTAATATTATCCTCCCATCTACGCCTGTGTCTCCCAAGTGGTCGCCTTAACCTCAGGTCTCCACACCAAAATCCGGTATGCACCTCTCCTTCCCCCATACCTGCTATGTGCCCCGCCTATCTTGTTCTTCTCAATTTGTTTACGCGAATAATATTTGGTGATGAGTACAGGCCATTAAGTTTCTCGTTATGTAGTCTTTTCCACTCTCCTGTCGCCTCGTCCCTCTTAGTCACAAATATCCTCCTCAGCACCCTATTCTCGAACACCCTCAGTCTTTGTTCCTCCATCAGTGTGAGAGACCAAGTTTCACACCCATACAGAACAACATGTAGAATTAATAGTTCTGTATACCCTAATCTTTGTGTTTTTGGATAGCAACCTGGAAGACAAAAGAATCTGCACCGAATGATAGCAAGCATTCCCCGTCTTCAACCTGCTCTTAATTTCTTCATGAATGGAGGTTCGATTCGTTAGGGTTGCTCCCAAATATTTGAATTCTTCCACCCTTTCAAAGGATTTATTATCTATATTTATGTTGTGATTGTGTCCTGCATTCTGATTTCGAGACATGACCATGTACTTAGTTTTCTCAGCATTTACTTCTAGACCAATCTCCTTACTAGCAATAATTAAATCTTCTGCATTTTTCTTTATGCTACGTACGCTTCCGTCCAATATATTAACATCATCAGCATAAACCAGAAGCTGATGTGTACCATTCAATTTCAAGCCCTCCTGGTTTGTCTGAACCCTCCTAATGGCATATTCTAAAGCAAAGTTGAAAAGCAATGGCGACAGAGCATCTCCTTGTTTCAAGACATTCTTAATAGGGAACGTGTCAGACAGATGTTTGCCTACCCGAACTCTGCTATATGTTTCACTTAGGCACATTTTTATTAACCTTACTAGTTTCATGGGGATACCGAACTCAATGAGAATATTATACAAGACCTCCCTCCTAACTGAATCATAGGCTTTCTTGAAGTCTATAAATAGCTGATGCACTGCCTCATTGTATTCCCATTTTTTCTCAAGTATTTGACGAATGCTGAATATATGATCAGTGGTTGACCTGTTACGTCGAAATCCACACTGATGATCCCCAATAATTTCCTCTGCATATGGAGTTAACCTTGACAAAAGGATGTTGGATAGAATTTTGTACGTAGTTGACAAAAGTGATATGCCTCGATAGTTATTGCAATCTGTCTTATCACCCTTCTTATAAATAGGCACAATGACCGACTCCTTCCATTCCTCAGGCAATTCCTCCTTATTCCAAATAGAAATAATAAGTTTATGGATTTCAGACCGAATAATCCTACCCCCTGCTTTAATCAATTCTGCTGGAATCTGATCAATACCTGGTGATTTGTGGCTTTTTAGTTTTCCAATAGCCATCTCAACCTCAAAGGCACTGGGCTCAGGCACTAGTGGCTCTGCTGTGTGTACTTCAATCTGCCTAACATCATTAACCCCGTGTATATTCAACAGCAGGGAGAAATGATTCCTCCACCTAGCCAAAATACTGTGGGAGTCTGCAACCAGGTCACCCTTCTCATCCTTTTTCTACATTACTTCTAGGCTGGTACCCCCTCTTAAACTCACTGATACCCTTATACAAGTCTCTTATATTCTTGTTCTTACTGTTTGTTTCAATTTCATTAATTTTAGCTTTCAGATATTCCTTCTTTTTGTGCCTGAAATGTCTACTAGCTTCACGTCTTACGTTGTGCAGATTATCTCCATTATATTGGTTTGGATTTTGTAACCACTGAATTTTAGCCTGCTTACTTTTATCTAAAATTTCTGCACATTCTGCATCAAACCATGGTTTATGCTGCTTCCGTTCGTGTAGACCTAGACTCTCTTCAGCCGAGATTTTGATATTCTCTTTAATGTTTTCCCAAGCCCTATTCATGTCCTCACTAACATTTAAGGTTTCCAGAGCTGCAAACCTGTTTGAGATCTTAAGCTGATACTGTTTCCTAGCCTCTAGTTCACTCAGCTTTTTGAGATTAAATCTCTCTACATCAAACTTCTGTGCTGCTTGTTTACTTACTGCCAGTCTTTCCCTAACTTTCGCAACCACCAGATAGTGATCAGTATCACAGTCAGCTCCCCTGAAAGATCGCACATCGAGTATACTGGAATGCCGTCTCCTATCTATCAATATGTGATCGATCTGATTGTGAGTCTTCCCATCAGGAGAGGTCCAGGTGTATTTATGAATATTTCGGTGCGGAAACATAGTGCTCTTAACAACTAGATTCTTTGATGTGGCAAAGTTTACTACTCTGACACTATTATCGTTGCTATCCTGATGTAAACTCTCATTCCCAATAGTCGGTTTGAAAATATCCTCTCTCCCCACTTTTGCATTAAAATCTCCTAACCGAATTTTCATATGGTACTTAGGAAAATGATAAAAAACCCCTTCTAATTCCTCATAGAAGCTGTCCTTTGAATCATCACCCTTCTCTTCCGTTGGTGCATGAGCCTTCAGAACAATGATATTACACCAGCGGCCTCTCAGGACTATGTATGACATCCTAGCACTAACAAACTCCACTCTCTTGATTGCTGATACCATTCTCTGGTGCACAAAAATCCTGTTCCCCATTGATGATTTTCCTGCCCTTTGCCATAGAAAAAAGTATATTCCCTGGCTCTTACAGTCCCTTCTTTGTCCCACCTAACTTCCTGTACACCCACTAAATCTAACTTATACTTAGCTAATTCCCTGGCCACTGTCATAAGTGACCCTGGCCTATACATGCTCCTCACTTTCCATGTTCCAAAACTAATATCCTTTTTCCGTAGCTGGGGTCGTACCTAAGAATTGGTCCAGGTCCGAGGCTTTGTAGGCTGCTTCGTAACATCATAATTTTTTACGGTGAGGAGTTGTTAGCACCTCGCCCAACCTCCAAGCTGGAGGACCACCCCTTGTCGGCTGTCCGCGACTGCTTATTCAATGTATTCGCAGCTCCCCTCCATACCTGGAGGCCGTTCCTTGTGAAATATCTGTTTTGAATCGACCGTTCTGTAGTTCAGCAGATCCTGTTGCCGCTAAAACTTACTATATTAATGAATATGGTGGTGATGATGATGATGATTATGATGATGATGATGATGATTATCTAGACAATAAAATACATGTGGCTTGTTCAAGACATCGGATCAAGGAGTGTTCATTCACGAGTACTGCTTGAAATTGGGTTTCTCTTGTCAGAAACAGAAAAATGAAGTCTTAAAAAGTAACGATGATAAGAGAATTCCTCAGCGTCTGTGCACATTATGGAAACGAAATGAATTGCGAAATGTTAATTTCCGGATAATCATGTAACCTATCAGCACATACATCGAAGCAACTGCTGCCCTCTTTCCCCCAGCAGCCGGGACAGCTGAGTGGGTATAGTGACTGTGCTACTAGCAGGACAACACAGGTTACAACCCTGACAACTGCGTCACCAGTTGTAACCCCCAAATAGCTTACTTTCCAAAGCATGCATTGGGTAGATCAGCTCGAGCGTGAGGCTGACCAAGTTGCCTAAACTTGGCACGATATCACGGTGCATATTATGCACACGAAGAACCCTCCCTTTACCTTTAACTACCGTGTTACCTGTACGATGTACAATATCGACCATAAAATTAGTTTAATGAGAGACCAGTGGCCGATCATTTATTATGTCCAAGAGCCCACATGCCAAATAGCTGGATCAAGGTTACATTCTGACATTTTTATGCTTCCACTTTAAAACAGCAAAGATTGCACAGAGGATGTATCCGGACGTTTCATTCACAGCGCAATTATGAAATGCTTATTTCTTTCCGTAACTTTGGATTCTGATGCAGCATTGAAACGCACATAAAAATTAGGAACAATTTAAGAATATTAAATTTACTGCCTGATTAAATTCTACGTAAAGAATCAGAAATGACCATTAAAACGTGTGGTAGCTTATGTGGTATGTTTAGACAAATTACCTAGCTAAGAAAACATACCTGTATATTTGGCCTGCACTTGATGAACATCGAAAGTGTGGATTGCCTGAAGACAGAATTTGTACCTACATGGAGAAATATATTGTAATTTCCAACAGGCATAACACATTTAGTGTAGACACGTAAGAGAAATATAATCAAATTCTCCATTAACACAACCATCACTGAATTGAAATGAATTAACTTACACTTAAAAGAAAAACAAAACGGAAACTTACAATACGGGAGATCTGATAAAATAAAATGGCGAATACAATACAATGTTTTGCAATATTATTGAGGTGCTTCTTCTGACAGAAAATATTTCTTGGTTTCCAAATATAGGAAATGTGAGCAGAGCCGGAAGTAGATAGTAAGATTGTTTTGAAGCTTCTGCTCATCAGAACTGGCATGTAGCGACCATTTCTCATACTGTAATACGAAACACACAATCCAGTTATGATTTATTTCGGAACTGTAAATTCCTAGTAATGAAATTTCGAGAATAAATATATATTTATATATCTAAATGGGCAAAATTAATTTAAATTACAGTTTAGATCAATAGGTTTCTATCTAGAAGTCGGGTTTTATCTCTTCTGATATTAAAAGAAAAATATTCTGAATACTCATACGTTTTCTTCCATAAAGAAGTAGCATAAAAAATTATAACATTTAGTAAGAAGGCCTGACCAAGTCACAAAAACAGATATCAGCAAACTGCCAACATTGAAAACAGAAGAGATATAAACAAAAATAGGAAACAGAATTGTGAGTGCACCGAAATTATGACATAAAACCCCCTGAAAAAGGCAAAGAAATGTTATGGGGAGGTGCGCTGAGGGAGGCGATCCCGGCCATAAGTCAAGAAGTTCAGCGAATAATTAACTGTACTTTCGAGACTAAGTCTAGTTCACGGGTGGCTTTTGCCGCTACGATTATCTTGGTTGTCTGCTTTGGCCGCGTCAACAATTCAGCATTCTGCTGAGAGTTTGAATCGGTTCTTAGAGAAAGAGGGCCCTGGTCCTCCATGAAAAGTTTACTGTTATAGGAAGGCTAGGGGATTGGGATTTCACATTGGGTTTTAGTACAAAAAGAGGTTTCTTTTTCGAAAGACGACGCACAATCTCTCCCTTTCCCCATGCACTACCCGCAATCTTACACACGGCACAATACTTGGCAACGCTACCTTGCCGTAAATATGAAACCAAGGAGACCGAACTAGCTAGGGGTAGAAGGTTTTTTCTTCCATACTCTGTTTTAAAAGGTTGCACTCTAGTGGATTGTTGCCTCACTCGGGCCACGTTATTTTCCCACGAATTCCACTGCAGTCACAACCAGAGCAATAATTCTGCAGGACAGGTTCACTTGCTGCAACAAATTCAAAGCAGTGAAATGAAACAACGTGGAGTCTCATAAGGCCAGATGCAATACTAAGCATATCACAAATGTGTGAAGTGTATCGGAAATAATCAAAATCCAGTCCTATCAAGGAATGAATCAGACCCTGGCGTTTACCGCAACACGAAATTTCATTGCGAGAGACCAGAAAAACACACGCAAAAATGACTAGTGCATATATATATTTAATTATAGATATTCACTCCATCGGTATGTCCGTCCTTCACACTCTGTATTTGAGGTAATAGCGATAAGGGAAAGACGTGAATAAATTTATGGAAAAATGAATGCTTGGAAAATTCTTAAATTTCCTGTGCCATCAGTGGATTCGATTTTAAATCAGTTCCTTTGTCTATGATTTTATCAAATTCGTCTCATATTAGACAAAAACAAAACGCCTGCGGAAAACCTGTATAGGCAACTCTAGTCATATTAGGAAGACCCCAAAGTAGTTACTTTGTTACGATACCAAGAAAACACATTATTCGGTGCACATCCTGCTGCTCGGTTAAAGTTCTTGGAGTAAAATCTCACAGACAGCGTGTTCATAACATCCGAAGGTAAAGGCACAATTCTCCTTCTCCGTGTCATGAAGGCATTGAGGGGGAGCAGAAATGCAGCCCCGGTAGTTCTTAACCTCGGCACTAGTTGGAGGTGAGGGGTTAATTTTACGCCCCGGCCGTCTTATCTCCAGAAAATAACCCCGGTACCCATTGAATATGCGGCTGTGGACCCCAGAACATACTGGACGTTCTGGAGAAGACCGAAATCTCTTTCCTCCACCGGGATTCGAACCCCGGACCGCCCAGCCTGTAGAATATTCACTATACCGACTACACTACCCCTGCTTAATGCCACTAGCAGCAGGACACACATATAGAGCCAAAGCTGTTTATAGCTACATCGGTTTGTGCGACACGTCGTCTGTACCGTCAGATATTACGTGATACGAATTAATTACTCCTGGTAACCTTAACATTATTCACTCAATTGCAACAACAGTTGTTTATAACGACACAAAGCATCCAGTCCCTTTAAATTTATCACAGGCTTCCACTGTATTTCGAACTTAGATTTTACACTAAGGACTGAGGACAGAGTTTCTTAGTCCCCAGTGCTTAACAAAATGTAGAAAACTGGGTAAGTCACACCTGAAAATTTCAGTCATCAAATATCCGTCTTCAGTAGCCTAACAATTCCTCACGGAAGAATGCGGCTGGTTAACGCCACGTTATTCAAGTTTGTCTGGCTTAGTGTCTATATTAGTCATGAATTACACATTTGTGTCATCAGTCCTTGTTTTTTCTACGAACGTCCATATACAGTGTGTCAGTTATCCCGAAACTGAGCAACCACTTACACAAAACGCTCCGCTCGAGCGAACGGAAATCGCACCAAGCTGTGCTGTCCAGCAAAGATCAGTTCAGTCTGACTCCACTCTGACTCCGTCTCAGACCCTCAGTGTTGAAATCGGTAACGTTCATCCACCCTGCCATCAGACTAGAAGTCATCTGAAGTCTCCTAACGTTCTTCTCTGTAATTAAGGCACACTGGGTTAAACTCTAGGTATGCAAAGTAAAGTTCGTATTTCTTCACATAGCCTCCATAATTTTTTTAATGCCACACCGCGTTTCTTTCAGTGTACAACACTGTATATTAACAAATATGAAAAAAATGCAACGTGACCGAAATATAGCATAAATTGAATACACTGACGCACAAATTTATATCTGTGTTAATGTTATTCAGTGTAAACCATAATGGGTTCAATGTCGAGTTAGACTCCACAGCGCTTTCCGCTGTAGTAGGTCCAATGTCGAGCAAAATTCGACACGTTATTTTCCAGTGTTTTATGTCTGTTTGCCTTACGTTCTTTTTGTTTAGTGTCTGATTAGTACTTTGAAGTTTAGAGTGATTCTGGAAAAGTTGTTTGGACAATAGTGTTAGATTCACGAGTATAATATAGACGAGAAACGGTTACCCATACTTGTAATGGAATCGTGAAGCTTTCATGCCAGTGTCGTTGAGGACTACATTCCACTTGGAAACAACGTCGCGAAAATGTGCGATCGGGTGCTGGCATTTCAAAGAACATACTACTTTAATATGTAAGATTTAATCTTTCGACTCCCGATGATCCAAAAACCACATTTCCTTCATCGTCACGGGTCTATATGCCTTGCACCCCTAGACCGTCGAATACGAAGTCACTTTGTTTCTTCAAAACGCCGGAACGTATTGCCTTTGACGAGACGTCACATTCCAGAAGAAAAGAAACCTCAAATTGGAATTTGTTATCAACTGACTTACCAATATTCTGAGAAAACTTACGACAGTCCTTAGTTCATATTATGCTTAAACACGGACGGAGACAGCACCTGATAACGGCTACCAAATGATACAAAACACTTCGAAGAGTTTATGACTTCAAATTTTGGAGTAGGAAGAAACTTTTTTGTTTTAATTTCAGGCTGATTCACATAGAGCTCCACAATTCAAACACAAGGTCTCCTGCACAAAGGCTACTGCACTGGTCAAGGCTCAGGAGAACTCCGTTTGATATACAGAGTCACTGGATGTGCTGCATAATGTGCTGGCATTGATTCAGTGCGAACAGAAAGCTACACTTCTCATGTCTGTCTAGGGTAGAGATACGGCAGTGTTGAACACACAGAGCAGAATCTTCTTAAACAGAATGACCACGTCTCAGCTACTTGAGAAACTTTCAAATTTTTGGAGCTGAATTTGCATTACTGAATTCAGATGAGTTCACCACTGACATGAGTAAAAGCCAGATATATCCAATCAATATTCACGACATCATACTATCAGAATATTTTTTACATTATTCGTACGTTATCGACGTATACACTTCTCGCGAAAAATCTCGTCGTTTCTCATGCTTGCTACGTTTTCCTCTCAAGTTATCTTCCTTCACTTGATTTCACTTGAACATCTGAAGAAATTTACATATCTTCTAGCTCCTCATTGCGAAAATTTCTTCAGTCTGTTTTTACTTCCTCTGCCTTAGTTTCAGTTGCACCCCTCCTCAGCCTGTCTCAAAAAGACTAAATCGCCTCTCCGAGGAATAATGCAGGTTGATTCATACAGAACGGCCGGGTCGTTGAGACCTATAAGTGCATAATGCATGCAGCAAGTGCAAACTTTTGAGACCACAGCAAATTGCTCATGCACAGTACCGGCATGAACAAGTAATGCTTCTAAAGCATGTTACATCTGCTTACTTTCATTCGCTCCATAATTGCAGGCAGAAAGTCTCAAGAGTTCTATATGAATCACCCTGCACATTTATTTTCCCAAAAAACCTATCAACGGTAGGAAACGTGGGATTTATGGTGGACAAAGTAGCATTGAGACAGTCTTCTCTCAGAATACTTTGCTTCCCCCATGCCAAGTACCAATCCACAACTCATATTCACTCACTATAGAAGCTAAAATTACACTCCAGCTATTTAGAACATAACAAAGTTAGGAAAGGTCCTGTAGCCTATGCAGACTTATTATAAACCTTCCTAAATTCCTGTAAGGCATCTGAAATTGGTCACTACATTAATTACATACTCAACATTAATTTCAAAATTACTTAATTGTTGGCTTCACTATGCGTTCGAAACCTGAAAGCATTACATTCTCTCTTACTTCGTATTCAGTTGACCTCGGTTTTGGATTTCCGCAGAGACAAAAAGCAACATACAGATTTATGTTATCGGGCATTCTCTTTTGCAAATGAGATCCTTCCGGGGCTTGAAAACCAATAAACGATCTGCCAACACAACTTATATTGTAGAGAATATCAGGAGCTACATATTGCAGCTATACCAATAGCCATAATCGGTCTGTACAGAAGAAAATAAGAATGGTTACCATACAGCAGTGAAATATAATAAGAGATCTGAGCTTTACAATGAATTCATACAAAAAACAGTGTAAAATATGTGACATAAAGTGAAATGTGATACTTGCACCCGTAAAGAGCCTATAACAATATGCGAAGTACAGTGTAGCTGTGTGTGATATAGGTTAAAACGTATCTAAGTAAAAATAATTGACCGTTAAGCGTTATTTTAGATTGTATGACTTTAAAACATGTGAGTATAATACAATCCGGAATCCTGTGGGATTTGACACCGTATGGTATAAATTGACACCAACCTTTCGGATGAAAGTGCTGCTTCGTTATTCAGCTTCTACATGCACGTAATTCAGTCAATGTGGAAATGAATAGCAAAGCACTTTCCTATGAAATGCCTTACACAGCGTCATAAATGAGGTGAATTGACACTGAACACGTGGATTATGTGAAGTTTTAATTTTTTTAGTACCTGAGAACTGGATTGTTGAACCCTTACAAGTAGCAATCCCTAGCCGCTATCTTTGGACACGTAATGTCCAAGGAATAACTTTGGATGCTCTGGAATGTTAGGATTAATCACACTAATGTTTAATGGTTTGCTGATGCTAGTAAAACACGTGGTGGTTTCAAACACAGCACATCTTCAAAAAATTCCTTCAGGACAGCTAACTATAATGCCTAGATTTTGAACAGGTGTCATTTTATCTAAGTCAGACAAAAAACGTGGAAAGTCAGTTTCGACAGAAATGATAAAATATAACGGAATTTTGAAAGATATAAATTTGACAAATGTATAATATTCTGTTGGTTCATATATGAAAAATTGTCTCTTGGATGACCCAATTTATATTTTAAGAAAGGTTTGGGATGTGTGTCAGTGCAAGGGTCACAATTTTTTATTAATTCTCCAAGGAAAATTTGAGAAATGGACTCGAACCCTCTTAGACTTGTGATTATTTTGTGCCAGCTTCCTTTCTTGTAAAAAGGGCGAGTTACGTGTTTTTCTTCTGGAACGCGGTGTGGAAGTTGTATAATTTCAAACAATTTGTTGCGCTATATTCTTTCCTATTGTTCCCCTTACTGGCAAGTAGGTTGAGATGCAGTATGAACAGAACTCCTAATCGATAACACGGGCTTTGGAGCACGCAGCCGAGTACCAGACACAACACCTATATTAATAAACTTCCCAGGAAGGGGAGAATAACAGATTTATTAACGTTTGTACATTCACATGGGAACACCCGTAGTAAAGGTAATTCATATTAACCGTGCTGCATGCATGTAAAAAAGCAATGAACGTTCCTATTAACGATTTCGCATGCGTACCAGCACAGTGCTCAGAGCGCCTTTTAATCGGTACAAATACGTCCGTCACAGTTCATGATAGTGTCCTTACACTTTCTGTTCTGGAAGTCTATGGTTGAAATCTGCTCCCAGAAAGTAGCTCTGCTGCGATTTATCTCACACCTTTCGGGTTAACAAGCAGTTGATACTTTAAACAGCAACAGCCTCTTCCTTCCCCATGCTTCCCAGTACATCATCGTATAGTCTGTCTTAAGAGAAGTCAATAACCTATTCCATGAGGGTTCTCCAGAGGGCGTAATCTGGTGCTTACTCTTTCAACTTCCAATATCTTCTCGTTTCCTGAAGTCGCCTAGTAGCTGCTTATATCTTATTCCTCCTCTTCCCGTCCCTTATATCTTTCCTTAAATAACACGACTTAGAAGGCATTTCCTACACATTATGTGACCAATATATTTAGTCTTCCATCTGTTTATTGCATGTATGGTATTCTTTTTCTCTTTAACTGTACGTAATACTTCTTAATTTTTCACACGATTGACCAACTGGTCTTCTCCATTTGTCCAGCAGCACATTTCAAAACTTTCACGGTTCTTCTCATCTACGTTCCAACGTGTCCAAGTTTCGGCACCAAATAAAGCTATGCTCCACATCCAGAATTTCACAAGTTTCTTTCTTAAAATTAGTTCCAATATGCTGGTGAAAAGAGCCTTCTTCTTGTTGACTGCTTTTTCTAAGGCAATCCTGGAAATAATTTCATGTGTGCATGCTGCACCATTTTCTATCAGGCTACCCAAATATTGCAATTGAAACACTCCACATTCAGTAATCGGCCCCAACATGCGATGTGGGGCTGCACCGTCTCTTTAAAGGCAAGGGTCGTTAAATTTAGAACATACGTTGACCGTAGTGGAGACATTTGATGGCTTGCAGGTTTCCGTCTACCGAAGGGTTGCGAAGTAAGTTTCACGTTATAGTTTCATTAACTCCGTAATTATATTGTAATAAATAAAACAAGGGGAGAAACAGCGGCCCGGGAAATTACAGAGAAATCGCCCTACTGCCGATCTTCACTAAAGGGATCCCACTGTCTTGGCTGGTAGGTTGGATGAGTGGCCAATACAACAGAGTATTAAGTAGACTCCAGGCAGGGTTTGTGAAGAATAAGAGGACAAGCGACAACATCTTCATAACAAAATCAGCAATAGACAAACACCTAAGTGCCAAGATAGGCCGCATTTATTGGTGTTTTTTCGAACTGGAAAAGACATTCGGTTCCGTCAACAGAGAGGCACTGTGGTGTAAAACGCACAAGAAAGGCGTAAGCCGGGGCATAGTAGGATGCGTAGAAAGAATGCATGAGGCCACTGAATTTTTTTTAAGATGGAATAGAGATGAAGTGACAGAGCCTGTGCCTCAAGAAACGGGAGTCAGGCAAGGCTGCAGCCTGAGATCATATTTGTTTTACATCTTTATAGAAGACGTCGTAGACTGCATCACAGAAGGAAACAAACACTCACCTGTAGTGGGTGAGCTAACAATATCATATGTGTTGCTCGCAGAAGATATATCAGTGGGTTCTTCCACAACAAATGGACTTCCTCAAGGCATAAAACAAATAGTAATATCTTGTCAGTACTGGGGCCTAAAATATAACCTCACAAAAGGTAGTGATTTTCAAGAAAAGAAAGAGATAAAAAATAATGAACGTTGGCACATGGAAGGGCAGAAACTGGGCGTCGTAAGAGAAATCTTATACCTCTGAGTAAAACTTGAAAACAGAGGGGCTGGAGAAGACAGAAAATGGGAATCAGAACAATTGGGAATCAACCCTGATTAGCCATTAATAAATGCCTAACAAGAATGCCCAATATGTGGTTACACGTGCTACAGCAGATCTATGAGGCCATGTGTGAATCAAAGATTTTATATGGGGCTGAAATCTCGGGAATAGGAAAGGGAATAAGGAAATAGTGGACTGGAAACGGAAAATTCTGCCAGAAAGTGTTAAGAATCGCTAGAAATGCGGCCAAATGGCAGCAGAAACTGAAATTTGGAGAGACAGCACGAGAGAAAATTTCTGAGTGCTGCAATAAAGTACTGTGTGCTCGCTATGTTAATGTTATGTATATAGTGTAAGGTCTGTTTGCGACTTTACCATCTACTGAGCAACCTAACGGATAATTCCAAGATACAGATTTTTATAAAGCTTATTATTGCAAATCGATGAAATCTCCTTTGCTTTTATCAATTCATAACCAAAAATCGTTTTTACAATAAAATGGCTGAATTTAAAAACTGAGGGTAATTCCTCAAGCAGAGGCCAAGAGACGCTAACACGTTTTGTGTACTTACCCTCGACCTTCGCTTAAGGCAGGGCTGAAAATTTCAAAGCTTTTTCCTTATCTATATGTGCTAAGAAGGTTTCAATTCCTATTTACACGTTGCTTATGCTCTCTTGATTTCCGAAAGAATTCACCCAGCATGAAGAAATATTAAGTAAAATTTCTAATGTTTATTAATTAAAAGAAGCTGTAATTTTTGTTGATTTTATGTTTTCTTCTTTCTACATGCGAATTATTCCCTTGGGCACAACAAGTACGTCTGAATTTTTCCTTCTGCCTACATATGTTTCTCTGAACAGTCTTTATTAAATTTTTCACGTTCCCTCACATTTCTAAAATGATATGTAGACTTTTGAAAAGATAGAGCGTGGATCAATAACAAGAGATATATTTTCCGGATGGCAGCAGACCTAACGAACCACGATTCTGTAAAGCCTCGGGGGATGGGCACGTGTCTGTAATATCGGCTTCACACAGCAACACTGGAAGCTCTTTTTGGAAAGGAATTAATTTATTGCAGAAACGAACATTATTTTAATTCCATCTGAAGCCTCCAGTGTAACAGTTTAAGGCTGCTTTCAACTACCAACCATTTTTACGCACAAACTGACACAGATGGAATTATGAAAGGTAGGGTGGAATCTAATTCTTTCGTTATGGAAGAAATCGCTTTTATGTTGATATTTGAGGTTATCGTAGCGGAGTTTTTTCTCATTGTGGTGTAGTGGTTTATGTCACCGTGCAATCGCGCAGAGATGTGCCAATGTTGAGGAGCAACAATATTAAGTTCTTTGCCGCCTTTTGCGTCAATCTTTCCTTTTACATTTAAACAATTTTCTTTGTTCTTTTACTTCTAGGAGTGAGATCATTATGTTTCCTTTCCTTCAGTGTTCAGTTGGCCGCGCGGTCTAAGGCATGCTCTTCCGGCCGAGAGCTTGCTGTTATCGTAGGTTCAAATCCCACCGGGAGCATGGATAACTGCCTCTTTAAGTGTTTGTGTTTTCAGGTACAGGTCTCTGCGATGGATTGATCACTCGTCCAGAGGAGTCTGCCGAGTGTGGTGTGCTGTCCGTGTGTGACAGACAAACCTCCAAAAGGAGAGGGCCTACTCCTGATTTTTTCTGTTGCGCCACGGAAGAGGTTAGAGTGTTTTAATATCAATAAGTATCTTCGATGGATAAAAACACAAGGCAGATACGCTCGAAATCTTAAGTGACATTTCCTCCCTTCAAATTTAAACTTCAAATAAATATCTCTGATGGCTAACAATGCAATCAATTTGAACACCGGGTTTAAGCTAAAAGCTTCAGTGCCATTCTCTCTTTTCCAAATGGTAAACCCTTTCTTACGATAAGCAACACTACTGAAATTATAAATTCATCTTCTGAGGGAGAGTTTTAACCTTTTAAAGCCTAGCGGTAACTTTACATACGACCAAGTTTAACATTAAAAAATTCTGCGTGGTGCCGACATTGCTTTTATGTGTTTTGTAAAGATCTCAGAACAAACAGGAACCTCTGCCTTCTAGAACATTAAGAGACTGGTTTTGATAACCGAAGTGGAGATTGTTTACAGCCTGGGAGGCACTGAGTCCTTACTTATAACAGATGCGCTTCGTCTCTAAAGGGATAATCTGCATCACCAGGTCGTTATTTTTGATAAAGACATTTAATTAACACTGATTTACGAATCAGGATATTGTGTCAGATTTATGTCGAACGGAATTGAAATCACTTTTTGTCACGACGTACAGAAATATTTTATGTGCAATATTTTTTTAACTGGTATAAACCTGTGCAATTGAATATGCCATGCTCAGCATGACGTAAACAAGTGTGCTTCTACGGTACTGAAGAAGGATTAATATTCCTTCGAACAAAAAGGAACACTCAATTGAGCAATTTCAATAGCAGTGTTTGTTGTTATTTACTGCTTTCTGCTAGGAAATATGTCATGATTATGTTTCTACAAATTCGAACTTCACAATGTAATTTCTTTAAGGAAATTCAATTATTTTCGAGTACAGCTGACGGTATGGATGTCCGTCCGTTTTGTGTTACTGTGTTGTGTACATAGTGGCCTCCACTGCGTGCTGATGGCTCATTCAGGGGAGTCCCACCTCGTGTGTCAGTGTCTAACTGTGTAATTTAGAGATCTCAACACTGAGGCTGTCTAAGTGCGATTTGAGCTGTGGGACCACACAGACAGAAACATTTCGCAATTATATGGGTTGATTTTAATCGACCTGCACGGCGTCACATTGCAGTAGACTGGACCCTACATCAGCATCGCTGTGACATCCTCAAATCTGCAGTAAACAAATGTTTGTAGGACGGCAGCTACAGAGATCGTCTGCTGTAAAGTGCATTCAGCTGGCACTGCTCAGATGGAAGCGGAACATATCGGTGGCGTTCGTAGATTTATCAACTTTCATATTAGAACTGCTACTCGGTCTTGTTTTGTTTAAATAACCCAAATAATATATTACAACTAATGTCTGCGAATTTTATGGAAACTGTACAATTTATTTCTTTCTGTATTGTGACCACTTCTTTCTACTCACTGTGGGTGTATACTTGTCTGGAAGAGGGATTGGACCGTTGCAGGGTCTACTACCTGACACTACGCTACACTCGAAAGAGACAGACATCAATACCTCTGGCGGAATTCGAAACCGAAATCCCAGCAAGTGAGCGGTTCCATGTCCACGCCTTAGACCGCGCTGCCACCGGGATCGGCAATCCCGTGTCTTCGAATTTTAAAGAACTGCGCGATTTTAAAGCGGAAAATTATCGATAGCATTCCGGTGGATACCGCCACCACACACAACATTTTATTCCCATGATTTAATGAAATGTTGGTAATCAATTGCTTTTATCGGTAGCAGCGTGGCAACTGGCTTTGTTGGAGATTTGGCACAAGCATCGTTGTGAACATTTAATGACCGACGTCAGGTCACTTTCAGAAGGTCTTAAGGTTTAAAGACCACGAGAGGTTAGTTCTTGCCATGAAGGGCTTTGTGTCTAAATGTGTATGTCGTTTTGCTGGAGATATGAAGTGCTTGCTAAAGTGCGGTGACAGGATAAACAATGGGAATCAACACTTGAGACAAACGACTGCAGCTGTTAGGGGCAAGCCAAGACATTCGCTAGAAGTGGATGCACCGGGTTGGAGTAAATTCACGCTACTATTTCGCCCGAAAATATAAGTCCAATTGCCAGCATTGTAGAGGAACGAAATAAGACATAAATAATATCAGGATAGCGGAGCGCGCTTGTGCGTATTTAACAACGCCATCCCACATACATACACTCCGCGGAGAAGTACACTCTGAGGGTAACTGAGAATCGGATGCTGAGTAAGGTATGATGGCCTGAGAGGGACGAGGTAACAGGGGGTGGAGAAGACTGCATAAAAAGTAGCTTCGTAATCTGTAACCTTCACCAAATACCATTCGGATGATCAAATCAAAAGGAATGCGATGCGCGCAGGATGTAGCACGTATGGGGAGAGTTGAAGTCCGTAAATTTTGTTGCTGGAGAGACTTGAGGCAAAGAGATTACTTGGAAGACATAAACGTAGGTGGAGGATAATATAAAAATTGATTTTCAAGAAATGGTTTGGTGCGCATGAAGTGCATTGATCTGGCTTAGAATAGAGACAGATATCTGGCTTTTGTGAATGCGTCAATGAACTTTCTCGTTCCTCTAAAAGAGACGAATTTGTTGATTACATGAAGAACTATTGAGTTCTTAAGAACAGCCCTTTCTATGGAGTTAGTAGCTCAGTGTGTTGGATGCGGCAGGTAGCAACAGGCCATTTTTGGCTTCTTACATTCTTCCCTAGCAACAGCTGGTCGTGACAATTTCTATCCAACTTCACTTTATTGTACGTAATCACCCTCTCATAATGAGAAGTGGGTTTTGCATATGAATCAGCTTGTTTTAAAGCCAGGAATCAGTAGGTGACGCTCTGTTCTTTTCTGAATGACACAAATATTATGGTTAACCCCTTCGCTTTTTCCCTGAGGTACAAGTTCACAGGAAGTGTGAAATATAAGCTTTTGTATCTACCAGGCAGTACCCTTGGTCTGCCTTTCAATATTAATGTCACAGTTACCCTATTAACGGCCGTTTTCCAAAAGCAAGTATAAAGTCACACAGCGCAGTGTCAGGGTTTAATGTCACTTTTAGGATTTGATACCTGAACAGGCATGAGCGTGTCCTAGATATTATTCCGCTCTGGAGTTGCTGTTTATGCTTTCACCGCTAAGGGTCTCAAATATCTGTCAACTAGTAAAGTGCCTTAGAGAGAGCGTAGGATAGCCATTACGCAGATGTTAGTCATGTGATTTCCGTGAATATGCAGTGTTCTGTTTTACCGTTTCTCTTTACATCGAGAACGTGCCATGACTCAGGCGGTTAGCTTACCTGTCATCATCCTCAGAGAACTGGTTCGATTCCGAGCCAGTCCATGTGAGACTTGTGGTGAAAATGTGGGCTTCGGGTAGATTTTTCTTCGAGCTTCTCCCTAGCAGTTTCATTGAATCAATATTCCATATCCGTCTTTCATTCGTATAACAGCGGCGATAAATAAACTTAGCAATCGAGAGAGTCGTTATTTGACACTTTCTGCATCGGCTTCTGGAGGCTATATACGCACAACATAAACACAAACACCGACATAAAATCAAAGACAAACACATGAACAAAGGCAAACACAACAGAGACGCAAGATCGAACACAAACCCGCAGCATGTTGATCACAGAAGACTACGGTTTTCGTTTTGAGGCAGGAAAGTTAGAGGGCCGTGAGAGCTCAGTGAATGCCAAAGCTGATGAGATCTGCCATCTTCTGCGATATTACGCAGGGTCGAGTGGTAATACCTTACTGACGCTTCGGGGACAACGTATCGGTCACATCTTCTAGTGACTTCTTGTTCCTTAAAGATGGGACAGATAGGTTGTCCCGAAATGTCCGTAAAAGATTGCCACTACACGCTGCGTAACATCCCAGAAGAGCGCAGATCTCAATATAGTGACTAGGCCAGGGGCTGGACTGTCGAGGAGTAGCCGTTTGAATCCCGACAGTTGAAAGATATCTGTATCTTTTCCAAAGCGTCCAGATCAGCTCTGGTTCCCATCCAGTTTCTTAGTCAATGGGAAGTGGTTATATTTCTCTGCGGGTAAAGTGGCCAGGGCGTGAAGCTGACCACTACCGTCTAATGTTGACCATAAGAATGGATGGAGCTATAATTTTACGCCCCATTCCTCTTCATGGCTTACACAGGGGAAGCGTTAAGAAGGAAAGTAAATTTAAAATTCCTATCCAATACCAGTTAAAGAGGTTTATCCCGAATTTTCTGTTTCCTCGCTTCTAGTAACGTCACAGAATCATACTTCTTCTGAAACAGATTTATTTTTTAGAAAGCCTATATTTAGGCATTGATGACAATTTCATTTTCTTTATCTATTCCCTCTCAAAAAATGTTTTTAAACAAGCAAGCTGAGGTAAAATATTGAGAGTGCAACCTCAAGGAAAACTAATATATTTTACGCACTTTCCTTACACTCCGCTTCAGGCACGACTGTCGAATTCAACTTTTCGCTACTTATGTTCATGCTCCTTCTGATCCGTGTACCTCTGACAGAAATTCCAGGGTAAAGCACTAATAGGGACGATTTTTAATGTTTGTTAAATTTAAAGTGCTCTACTTCTTGTTGACTAAATATTCTAATCCTTTGCCTGCCAATTCTTTGCACGGGTAAAAACCACTTATTCCGATACCAGTGGCCGCGCGGTGTAAGGCGTAATTCTGCGGCCGACAGCTTGCTGGGATCGCGAGCTCGAAGCCCACCTGGGCCATGGGTGTTTGTCTCTTTTGAATGTTTTTGTTGTCAGGTAGAGGTTTCTGCAACGGACCGATCCCTCGTCCAGAGGAGTCCTACTGACTGTGGCGTGTGTCTGCATGTGATGAAATGAATATAATATTTTTCACGGTTTGACAGGAAATGGATGACATTGGTAGAGCTTTATGTGGCGGCTTTCCCAGGGAAAGTGCTAAATGACCTATTCCCTCGAATGCCCGCGAACTACGTGTCGAGCGGCTACGGTTAGACTGTAAGCGATCAGGCAACACAGCTGCGTGTATACTACCATTGCCTTACTCTAGGTGCGAACGTATTACAGCCCTCCAGCTGAGACTACTTTAGTTGTTTGAACTCTTTAATCTCCTATCTACGTTTTTCAAAACTATGAAGTCAGATGTAATTTACCTTGGTTTGTAATTTTCACTTTATTAACTGCTATACACTTTATTGCAAATATCCATTTCATGTATCGAATCTTTTTAAGGGTATCTTATGTTATATATTTCCAGGTTCATGGGTTTCTTGTTAAAAGATTCGGTTAAGTAGTCTAACACCGATGAAGCAACAGACAGCTAAATAATTTGTACTTTCAGCTTCTTGCTAAGGAAACTTAATCAAAATCAATTACGCGGTAAGGAAAATGAATAGGCGGAGTGACATAAATGGTAACACATTTAACCAGTTCGCGCATAGAATTCTTAAACGTGGGAGGGAAATACATGGCAGTGTTAGCTACTTAGCATGTAACACATTCAATTACTTTTTCCTGATACATTAAAAGTCCTTTTATTAGCTAGTAAAAATGTCAGGAATTCGGTATGGATACTTGAAATTCCGGATATTCGAGATTCGTGTATCATTATATTAACTAGATTATGCATTCTTATAGGAAGTTATTCTAAATATTTGCTAATTAAATTAACCTTTAAAGACGAAGCGTATCTCTTTTATATAAGGACTCAGTGCATACCGCTCTGTAAACACTCTCCACTTCGGTTATAAAAACCAGTCTCTTATTATTTTATAAGGCAAAAGTTGCTCTTTGTTCTGAGATCCGTACAAAACACATAAAAGCAATGTGGGCATCACGTACAATTTTTTAATGTTAAACCTGGTCGCATGTAAAGTTACCGCTAGGTTTTAAAAGGTTAATGTTAGACACTTCGACTTTCCGGCTTAGTACAGGATCTGCAGAAGGTTTTGACATTTCAATTTAATACAGTTTATACGGAATATTTCGATATTCCACTTTTAACACGGAGGATGCAGAACAATTTTATACCATAATACAACGAATGCACAACATTTAATGCACTGTGTACAGAATACTCTGGCACTTCATGTTAGTGCAGCGTATACAGAACACTTTGTCATACCAGTTTAATAAGAATGCAGAGTGACAGAGACAGGTTACAAGTTCAGCAACCGGTATCAGCGATACGGGGGTTTAGAACGAAAGGCTGACACGTATAAGCACTACTTACAGTACTCAGTCGTATTTTATTGTTTTATAATCTCCCTACTGCAATCTACTTTGTACTTAAATGCCAGCCACGCCACTCTTATCCGCCACACACCTACACAACATTCATCAGAGCCTTCTTCCATTCTACAGTGTGCAGAACGTTTTAAAACTTTCTTGTTTTAACTGATTTTGCCCATTCTATTATTTCATTATTTGAAATCATGTTTTATTTATGGATACTGCATACAGTGTATGTGGAGTCGCATCCACCTAACAGTTCCATTTATGCAATTGTAAGTCAAACATCTGATCTTGGCCAGAAGTTAGGCCGAAACATGTCGTAGTGTATAAGTGAGGAAAAAAGCTATCCTCGAAGTTGTGTTTTGCGGGACACATATGTAATTTGATTATACCAGGTGATTCCTTGTACTCCTTGTTACATTTCCATTGTAAAAATTTTAACTCTTGACATTTTACCCGGATTATTACACGATACCTCTCCTGCATATGCGGCCTTCTTTGGATAAACGGGGTCAATATAAAACTGCGATATATTTGTTAACTACATTTTCAGTTTGATTTAATTTTATTTCTTCAGATAAAAGAACCGTCATTTATGGGAGTGTTTATAATACGAAACAAAGACGAAGGAGAGCTTTCAGCATAATTTTGTACAATAAATTCCCGTCCTTCTAAGAACATCTGGGATTTTTAAGAACACTCTGAATGTGACAGATTTGGAACCGGAAAAAGCTAGTCCTTATAGCGACTGGGCTACTGACTGGACGATCCAGGTTCGAACCCGTGTGGAGACACGTCATTTTTCTCTCCTTCAAAACGTGCAGAACGGCCCTGGGCAATGGGGATATTTGCCGGTGGCAGAGCTGCAAGGGCACTGGCCTCCACCTGGTGCTGAGGTAAATAATGGGAGGAGCTACTACTCTACGCCCTATATCTACTCCATGTCGTAGACCAGGACAACTTTTAATTCTACTGAGAATATTTCTTAGTACCGATATATGTGTCAGGTATAATCTAACAAGTTCAATAATATGCTGAAATTTTAAAGTTACTTAACATGACAACAAGGGAATACATAAGAAGTGCTTGGGGTTGCCTTCGGTTACTAAGATAAGTATCTGATTAATGCAGTATATCTACAGGCAGCCAGCACTCCATATTTTCGTTTTATTTACCGGCGTAAAGGTTATGTCAATTGTAGAAGTGGCCTAGAGATGTATTTGTATAAAATTAAATTTAACTCAAGTAAAATGATGAATTTGTAATATTGACCATTTTGTTTAGTATGTCTGGCTATTATACTTCTTCATTTCACTAAAAATTACATTTCTGATTTTTGTCTTGATTTAAGTGTCGTAAAATGTCTGATGGATACTGCCATATTCATTCATAATTACTGAAATCTATTTATTGAAATTTATTTCCTTTTATTTCCTCATATATAGTCTGTAGGTTACAAATACGCGTTGTGCCACTTCATATGAAACTGCAAGTGAGTTGCATTTTAAAGCACTTACATACAGTCTGTACTTAAAAATAAATTTTTATTCCCTCATTACGTGATGTGAAATGTGTATTCTCTTAATGTTTACCGCACTTACGTGTATGGTTTATGAATATTATCGTTCCAAAATCAACGTTAAAATTGTCGCATAAATTTTGCTTAGTCACCTACATCATATTTAAAATGGATGTTTGTGTTTGGATGATAAATACGCAGATGTAAAACACTTAATTATTATTCTTTACCTATTGCGAAATAATAAAGCAGGATCCAATATAGCTCCTACAGCACCTGCTTCATAACGCTCACACATTTCTGTTGCCGATAGTGCCAATGGTTCGGGACCCTTCATGCCAGCACTGGGCCTTCACCTCGGGGACTGCAATATTTTTGGTGAAGTATACATAATGTTACAATGGAGAATTCTATTTCAATAACGAGAAGGATTATTTCACCATCTGCTGTAAACACATCACCTGCTTTACTCTCTTTTAGCTAAGTACACTGTAGCATGTGGGTCTGTACATCCTGTAACCCCTTCGTTTCCCTGTCCTCTGGTTAAGTGTGGCAGAGATTCCAAAGTTCATATATACTGACAATAATGTGCTGTAAGTGCAGTAATCACATTTTCCAATACACTTCTTTCAAATACACAATTGTAACTTTTAGAAAACTCTGCTACACGAGCGCATATACACATAATTAGTTACATTGGCACAGAAAATAAGATTGTCTTTCCAAACTTTGCTCCATAACCGGTGTCTTAGACCTCCACATGAAATCACTGACTACTTGATGTTGCGGGCGCCTTGTAACAAAATCAGCTGTACAGACGAAGATTTAATTCAGCAGGGCTTCCCAACTGTCTGTTTATGTCTGCCCGTGACAGAAATGTAAGTTTTTCTTTGAGGCCTCTTCGACTTGCAACGGTGCACATAATTTCAATCACAAAACAAGCAAGTACCAATACATATCCCATCAGCAAGAGATAAAAAGCCGTCTGCAGTTGCTTGATGTTGATAGCGGAGTACGTGTCATCCAATGTGTAAGACTGAAACTTTGCCTCTATTTTTTCTTTTTCAGAACATTCTTTCTTTATTTGCCTAAGAATGCCTCCCTCGACTATGCGACCTATTACATCATTTATATATTCCAAAAGAGGGTGTCCCTTGTTAACCAAAAACACAAAGTCGAAGGTTCTAACAAGACCATCTTCCAGTTCACATAGTAACGGTCTGTTGTTTTCATCTGTCCAATTTCCTAGCTGAATATAACTCTCTGTTTTGAAGTCGTGTAAAATTGTTGAAATATTGTGATATACAGCTGCCCATTTGAAACAAGTATCATAGTCAGGGCAGCGAGCAGCGTCTTTCAGAATTGCTATGTCAACAGGGTCGGAACTATTGACATAAAATCTTTCACAGCCTTCAGTGAAACCAAATTTTCTTTCACATTTTAACATTTCATCTAGAGTTTTGATTGGTTCCTCGTACCCTGGTTCGATAAGGTAGGTGGTTAAATAAGCCTGGAAAACTGTGCTGATGGCAACACTGTAGCACACCCAGCAAAAGAAGAAAACACGTAAAGGTGAAGTGCGCGGCTGTGCGGTTACAGAAACTGATAGTGAGACGGATATAATATTGGCTATGATGCTTAAAATATTGCCGTAAGTCTTGAATTCTTGCAAGTGTGATCTGTGTCCGTAGTATGAAATGCAGCTGACTGTAATGACAGCCAAAACTATTGAAAGAATAAAAGATATCCACATGTCTACCGAAAATATCTTAAAGAAACGGCTCCACCGTTGATATTTTAAAGCACACGGCGTGTACCAGACAAACCGCAAATTGAGAAAACTCTGAGTAAACTCATATCCCTCGGAGGAATGCGAGGCGCTATACCCACCGATATAGATAAGAGGAGTGACGTTAAGATAGTCCTCTTCATTGCCGTCTTCAATTTCCAATGACATGTTGAGTGACGTTTCGATTATTTTTAAAAGTTGAATTTCCAATCCATCTTCGTATACATTATAATATTCAGAGTTATTATATCGAAAGGATTTAGGCCGATTCACAAGAGGAGGTTTTACAGTGACATGCACTGTTACTGGGCACTGGTGCATATTTATCCCTAAGTATCCTTTGAATAAACCACTTCTCTTAATGTCACTAAGATTTCTTGCTGTGAACACCTTCACAGGTACAGTGCCTTCAGTTGGACTGCATCTGTCTGAATTCTCAAATGGATACCAAGTGTGCAGTTCCAGGCTCGTACCTTGTGCTAAAAAACTTGTGTTCTGTTGTACATTCTTACCCCCGTGTTCGTTTGAGTGCATGAAAAGGACGGTAGCTTTCACAACTCCACTAACCCAAAGGTCATCGAGGATAGCTCTTGAAATGAGTGTGTTTTTAAAATGCGTGCAATTTAACATTACAGAAACAACAAATTTGGCTGTTGGATTCCAAGATTGCCTCATGTAACCGAAAACCAGGCTTGAGAGTTGCTGCCAGAAACGTGAAATAAGTTCTTGCCATTCCTGACAGGGTCCAGATATGAGTATGATGTAATTTCCGTGCTTTTGTGTTTCGACGTACATATTTTCTTTCATCCTATCAGTGACATCAAACACTAGTACAGGCCATAAGCCAGCTGTCTGCAGTTTCTCAATCAAAAAAGAAACGTGGTTATTAGTTGAGTCGATCATTATCACAAGTGAACGTCCAACATCGAAGTATTCCTCGCTTATTAATTTCGTATATTCCATCAGGGGATATTCACGAGGTGTAATCCTCAGCGACCCGTGAACGCTAAATGAAATTATGGCAACAACCATAAAAATTTGAACAACCATTGCCCTATACATTTGACTTCTTGGCAAGTGTAGCAATTGTGTGAGTTTGTATGTATTAAGTAGTAACAAAAAACAAATTTCTTACACAATTTTCCAGATTTCAAAACAGTCGTATGTTCCTTGTGTGCGCTTAAATATATCATGCAGCTTTCCTCCCTTTCGATGGCCCCGTCACTTCTGTAAGGAAAGAGAGAGAATGATATATTATACATCAGCATTTCCCACGAAAATATTTTGTTCCTCTACGCTTGTTCCTATCTTTGTCATATGGAATAAAGTCAAGTACACAACTTTTTAATTCTACGTACATAAACCTGATAATTAGGTGTATTCATAATCTCCACAACAGTTATCCTTCTCTGTGCCTGTTCCCCTTTATTAACATTCATTATCACATTCTCATGTACTAAGGTCTGCTCTGTGTGTCAGATAAGTTGTATGTTTGAATTTTACACTAACGCCACCCTTCGTAATTTCCTCTCAATCTCGGTTCATAAAGAAGCTAAGGAACACTGCAGCTCATTTAGCACAAGCCTTATCTACATTTCTTCCAAACAATTTATTTTCGATTAAAATATTACGTTTTATGGAAGGTGTCACATCTAGGAACTAAAGCTGAAGATGATTTTCTATACATCAGCTTCTTGCACAACATCAAATAAAATTTTTAGGTGACAATATACTGTGTGCTATACAATATCGATTTATTATCCAGATATTGATTGATTAATACAACCATATTGTGTTACTTGAATACGCTTTAGCCAGCCAGGCCCTTCTCATCAACAAATTCAAGAACATAAAGGGAAATTTTGTAGTAGGAAAGTAAACTATTGAACGTACAGTGTTCAACTGTTAGGTTTATCTGATCATAAATCGATATGGATAAAATAAGATATTTGTTCGGTTTCTGCCACGATTTATTTTGAAGACCTAACGCGTGAAGTATCTAGTTTCTTAAAAATCAACTCAGAAAAAACACAAGTAATCTTATATATTTATCACAGCTATGAAACTTAATTATAATTATGACACCAGAAATGTTCGTCGAAAATTGGAAAGAACAAGATCAGTTACAATAGTCTGACGTATAGAAGGAAGGATATTATTAGAATATATTTTCAGGAAATACACTGAAATGTGGACAGTCTTTTTTGGGTAAGGTTATGGACGAGAAGATGTCGGCTGTTTTCAGTGTCACAATGAATATTCAGGTTGCATAAAAGACTAAGAATTCTTAATTTCTAGAGTAATTTTCCAATCAGAAAGAGTTGTGTTGCATGAAAGTGGTAAAATTTTGGTTTTGAGGCTGTTAAAACCCATATTTTAACTACAGATTTAAGCAAATATTTTTCAGTAATAAACAATATTTTTTAACAATCTAAGTGGAGTGTCACCAGTGTTAGTGGCATATGGAATTCATAACTGTACAGTTGTACGTCTGCTATTGTATCCGTGTGCTTGTTACTCACTAGCTTGAAAAGTTGACATCTTAATTTTCCAAGTCTTTTTACCATAAGACATGCCAACTTCCCTGGTGCGCGGGGCAGGTTGTTTCTGTCTCTTATTCCTTATGAATAGTGTCATTGTGTATGTCAGATTGTAACCCAAAATTGTTACTATCCACATGTACCGTTAGATTCATCTTAGCAAGTAAGAGAAAATGTTAAATATTATAATGTGAAACGTGTGCCAACTCTCCCCCTCTTCTTTAATTTGCCTTTCTGGTAATGGTATACCATTCAATTTAAAATAATTCTTACATGAAAATTGAGAGCGATAGTTATATGAGAGTATTATAACCTACAAAGTTTTCTCTGTCCTTCTTACGAGGGCAAATTTGGGGGTGAAAATATAGGGCCATGCAAAAGTTAAAACTTGGCACTAAATGGATAAATATATGTTGTATATACAATTTAATTATGCAGATTATTTGCAGCACTTTACTTCACCTGAGGTTAGTGTTTACAGACTTAATAGAGAATATTTACAAGAACAAGCGATTTTTGTAAAACTCTTAATAATTTTAAGTACCTATTAATTTTTCCAGTTAGACATAATGTTAACACTTGAGTAACGTTCAGTTTTAATTCAAATTACTGCCCAGGGTTGAGGGGTTTTAAATTTAAAATACCCTGGAATGCATTCACGACGATAAAGTACACCGAGGCTAGGAGTGTATGAAGATATAGAGGTCCGTGCACTGGACCAAGCATTTCGTTAAACAACACAACGCAACCTAAAACGAAGCGTCTAAAATTAATTTACTGCCACAGGCTTAACAACTAGGGAGATATGTAAATCTGCATCACCTATTGTAATCCAAGTGAAACATCGACAAGAGACGAGAAATTACACTTACAATTCGTGTTAATGCTGGTAGAATTAAAGACAGTGCTAAGTCAGGAAGGTCCGGTCCGAATGAACCGTACCAAATCTATTGATATAAGTCACATTTTTATTGCTTTAGAAACAAATAAATATATTGTCTAGAAATATATGTATACTCTATATAAATGTGCATATATTCTATGTAGATTACATACCTACACTAGAGGTCCGCATGTTCAATAATGGTACACACTTAGTCATACACTAAACAAATGAGCTTGTCCGTCCTCTAACCACCGTAAATCCATTGTTTTAAATGAGAATTATTTTAGTCGCGCGATTCCGATTTGCGAAAGGTTTTTCAGGAATATAAGCCTGGCGTAAGACGAGAGTTACCTGTACTCGATTTTCTCCAGTCAGTATCATTCCACCAAAATTCAACATGCATATTTAAATCATCCACATACTATCGGTGCTACATAATCGCAGCAACTGACAGTCTTTGAAAGCAGTTTACAGACGGACAGCACAACGAAGTGAATGCCCTGCACAAGAAATATACTCTATCATTTGTAATCCACATACATGTTTTGCTGCAGCATTCAATACATACTACGTCACCCACGTTTTTGAGTGACATTTTAGTGTAAACACACCTTCACTTCCTCTTAATCCTTTATTTTCTGTGCTGAAAATAAGAAAAATATTTTATGTGAAATTGCGCATGTTCCTTGCCCCACGAGTCGCGAGCTTCCAAAGGTAACTAAGTAAACAGATGTCCATAGCTTGCCCCGATCGCCAGGCAGCAGCATACGAGTGGTTTAAATTCTGCCAACGCATTATATTCACAGATGCTGCTTATATCTTGAGCCTCAAATTAGGTCTCGCCCTCATTTTATAAAACTTTACTGCCATCCCTTTAAGATCACTGGCGGCAGAATTTGTAAGACACAAAGCAGGTTATGCATTTACTAGCTTGGAAGAACTTATCGAATTTTAAACCCATCAGATGGTTCAGAAGAACAAAGAGAAATAATGTCGCCATGTTTTTAATTGCCAACATACTCAATAAATATATACACAAGAGTGTGATAGGCTTTTGTGTACTATATGGGGGTGGTGCGAGCACCTCAGTTAAAACATTAGTAACGTTTTGAAACATGAAAGGAATAGAAATGCGTAAAAATTAATTTTCCATCGCACAGAAAGTCGTGTTTTTTTTAGAAAAAATAATGGCTTAACGCTGCTTTCTATTTTTAAATGTATGTCCTTTTTGGCAAGCATACAAAGTGCGTAACTACAGTGCAGACAAAGGTACAGATAAAATAATCACTATGCTTTGGATTTTTTTTAAATTTTTTGTAATCTGTCTTTGAGAAATATGACATGGACTACAGTATTTTTATTTATAAAGCTACTGCACACTGTTTCAACTCTAAGTTCTCTGTTCAAAGTTCGATTCTTGTATCTCTTTGCAATAATTTTTTTTTGAATGCTTTAGGTTTCTGGCTATGTAGGTGTACTGACATAACCTTGTTTTTACCGAACAGGTAACGGTTGACTTCCAGCAGATCTGCAGTAATGTTACGACTTGAAATAGAAGATTATGCTTTAGAGAAAGTGTAAACAAATATTCAGGGTGAATACATCAAAATTCATTTAATTTACCGATGCATAAGGCAGAATAAAGAAACCTGGCGCCCAGTGTTTATATATCTCAAGATGATTCACGCTACTGTGTTTCAAATACTAACGTAAAAGAGGAGCTACAATCTGTCTGTCTTCAACCTTACTTCTTTTGATAGGTTCCAAAAAAGCCACATTAAATTCGTAATTATATATAATATATACATGTATATCCTGTATACGTTTGTTATTATTAAAACCTTCCATCGCTTTTAGAGGTAAAATATAAAGACTGAAATCTCAAGCTACGAACATTTCAGGTGTAAAAGTCTATTTTTCATCATGTTAATTACGTAGCACAGTGATGGTTATTAACCAGAACATTTAACTGTTTTGTGTCTACATAAATATATGTTGTGTTTGACAGAGTCTAATTGGTTTTCATTTAATATTTATATATTTGGATTTTGTAATAAAAACACCAATGGAATTCATCAAATTTCAGCAGAACTAAAGCAGCTGTAGGACAATTCGGTCTTGGACCCATAAATTCCTTAATTCTATTTGGAATGAGGAGAAATTGCCTGATCAGTGGAAAGAGTCAATCATTGTACATAATTTTTGCAAGAGCGACACAACAGGTTGTTGTAATTATCGAGGCACAACATTTTTCAAGCTACATACATAATTCTATCCAGCATTCTCTGCCAAGTACATCTCTATATCCCCATGAAACTACTGTGGTCATCAGTGTGGATTTCGGAGTAACAGGTCAACTACTGATCTTGTGTATAGCATTCTTCAAGTAATTTGGAAAAAATGGGTATAAAATGAGGCAGTGCATCACCTACTTATAGAAGTCAAGAAAGCCTATGATTTAGTTACGAGGGAGGTCTTGTATAATATTCTGTTTGATTTTGGTATTCCCTTGAAAGTAGTAAGGCTAAATAATGTGTCTAAATGAAACACATAAGAGAGTCTTTTTAAGCTAACATCTGTTTGACACGTTTCTTATTTAGAACGGATTGAACAAATGAGATGCTTGGTCGTCATCGCTTTTCAACTGTGTTTCCAGGCGTGCCATTAAGGGGGCTCAGGCAAACCAGGAAGGCTTGAAAATAAACGGCACACATCAGCTTCTAGTTTATGCTGATGATGTTAATATATCGGGCGGACACGTATATAATATAAAGCGGAACACAGAACCTTTAATAGTCGCAGGTAAGGAAATTGGTCTAGGAGTATATTCTGAGAAAACCAAGCATATGGTCAAGTCTCGAGAACAGAATGGAGAACAAAATCACAACATAAAATTGATGATAAACCCTTTGAAAGGGTGGGAGAGTTCAAATGTTTTGGAACGGCCCTAACAAATCTAAATTTCTTTCATGAAGAAGTTAAGAGCAGATTGAAGTCGGGCACGTTTGCTAATATTCGGTGCAGAATCTTTTGTCTTCCGGGTTGCTGTTCAAAAGTATAAAGAATAAGGTATGCAGATGCGTAATTTCCTCCTGCTACATGGGTGTGGAACTTGGTCTCTCACAACGATGGAGGAAAAAAGTTAAAATATTGAAAATGGGCATCTAAACCCAGAGCTTCAGCACTTATGTTACAAAAGCCCGTCACTGTAGAACCCAGATCCAGATCAATCCATCTACCGTAAAATCCACAATTGTTGTACTAACCCTCTTTATTTTAGACTCAAGCGCCTTCATTTTTGCAAGATGTCAACACTAACACGCCCTCTAACTTTGTCAGCAGCATTCCGGGTGCACAAACAGCAGTACTAGTAGTAATGTGATAGGACTCATCCCGTTGTTTTAAAAACACTCAGCAAAAATATTAGCAAGTTTCAGTATAACACAACTGTGCTTTATTCAGCAATAAACGTGATGTACGGTACATCACATTTTTGCTTTCTCTTTGCATATTATATTCATGGCCTGATAATGGTCAACTTCGACGGAAACATGTAGCGAATGAATAAAACATCATTGTTTTGGTCTGAAAAATGCAAACATTTGTTACTGAGTACTAGCAGTACAAATAGGAATGTTGTATTTCTTATAGCTCTCAACAACATATTGCAGAGTAGAATGGTAGCTCTGTATATTTCGGCTATTTCCCTTCAGCAGTTCTCCACTGTTAAAACTATTAACTGACGTTCCTTCAATGATACCTGAACAGCCACAGACAATATGTGAGGTAGAAGCCGATGTGTTTCTCTAGATCTGAATAAAGACAATTTCCCCACGTCGCAACAGCCCGTAGTGGGTCAGGGCCTCCTGATTATCGAGGCTTGACAACCACACTCAGACATACAACACTTAGTATGACTACTCTGGACGGGTGATCAGCCGACGCAGAGACTTGAACTTGACAACACACAACACTCACAAGAAAGAGATAACCATGCTCCAGGAGGGATTCACACCCGCGATTCCAGCAAGTGAGCGGCCGCAGGCCCATACAGGCATTAGGCCACTGAAATCGAGACTAAAGGCTAATAGTTTATTAATTTGCATTTGTAAAGACATTCCAAAGGTAAACTACATAACAAAACAGCTCGTCACCAGGGAACTTACTACTGCATCCGAAACCTGTGGGCGTCATGACATACCGGCCCGTTACAGCTGGTGGAGAGACAAGAGGGTTGGTGGGCGGAGCCAAATAACTGCTGTGCTCGGTACTACCCTTTTTCTTTGTCACTGCAGCCACACTGGCCTAGCGGCCCACGCCTGTACGATCCAATGGGTACTGAGAGGCCTTTGTCCTTGGGTAAAACAGCCGGCAGGGGAAAGATTTCATCCTACTGCACACAAGTTTGTATGTCTTTAAGGTGTGGTGCCTAATTAGACGCATTGCGTTTATCGTAACATTAGCTGGCACGCATAAATCACAATATTCCTCCTCATTTAATACCCGAAAATTTGAATTCGTAAACCGTTTCTCCCAATATTCATCTGAGCATTATGTTTTTAGATGCTATGAAGCCAGTACAGTCACTTCTCATGTCCACACAACAGACGTGTACATACGTACTGGAAATGCGAGAAAGGAGGGGAAGGTAGATAACAACAGTAAAGGACCAGACAGGCACCATACATACAGCACACGGGAAGAAAGCACACACCTTCGTTACGTCACACAAAGATGGATATAGTCGCATCCCAGTGGACAGGCATTGCATAGAGAAACTATGTACAACGGTGGTGGTGACGGCACAGGCAGAGTGGAAGGACGATTTGGAAACACCCATTACGGAGACCGAACTATGGCAGGCTCCCCGTAAGTGCCCTGGGGACGACGGAATTCCCGTAGAACGATATAAGTGGGGCTGCAATATCATGAAGGGGGAACTAGTGGCGATATACATGTTCCAAGGAACAGTACGCAAAAGACAAAAACAAGGCGCAATAGTGTGTATTCTGAAAAAGGAGACACCAACTGTTGTGTTGGATTATCGGCCCAAAACACTCTTGAATCCCGACTACAAGATTCTAGTAAGGCTCTTACCAAATCGTCCAAAACCGACGCTGGGTGTCTTGCTACATCCAGGTCAAACAAGCAGCACGACAGTGCGCACCATTATGGATGCCACCGCCGGAACACATAATGTTATTGCCCTCGGAGAAATGAGGAATTCTGGTATATGTCTGGTTGCATTAAGCTTCGCATCTGCATTTGACAAAATATCACACGAATACGTATTCAGACCCCTGGAAAGCCAGGGATAGGGAGATCACATTGTACGAATGATTTCATCACTACATACGGAGGCTTACTGGCGAGTATACACGTATATCAATGGTTGGCATGGATGGCCTTTCGGTTCATAACGCAGGAAATGAGCCCTGCATTCATTGAGAACACAGACTTACGTATATGTTTCTGCATACAGCTTGCTTTGTACGAAAATATATCTCTTGTATAGTGTGTCAAATTTTATTTGAAAGAGCTTTATAAATATTACGCTTAAAAAAGGAAACAGAAACATTCTTTAATTTCAATGTATTCCGTTTTCTTACCAGCCAAATGCACATTATTGCTTACACATCAGTGTTAAATACGAAGTTCCGATATGTTTCGGCACAAGCTTACCATCTTCACAGAGCGCAATACTACACAGTTCACACTCATTGCCAGTGACAGGCTGTAAATTACAAGGTTGCTGTAATAAGTTGAATACGTCGATCTAAAATATGAAGGGAATGGGCAAATTTAAAGTACTTTAATTTATTCACATTCGTGCCTGTGACGGGATTTGTGATGCAGTAATAGCCCTATAAGACTAAAACACATTGTGACTTCTCTTCTTTATTCCGAGGTCTTATAGACTTGTGCTCTACAAGTCTAAGAACAATTTTTGCCCTCATTAGTAAAATATTCAGATCGTATTTACATCTTGCACATGACGCTGCAATTAAGAAGTTCCTGACGTAACTGCGCTTTGACTTTCTATACTACTTAGATACACAGAAGCCTGGCTGCGATGTATGTACTTACAGGGCGTCTGGGCATAACGTAACTTGTGGCAACAAGAATCTGAGACCCGCAGACTGACTGTAGACTGCCTGGTGTCTGCCCTTGCTGTATTTATATTGAACTGCAAATGGCACACCACAAAACCAATAGATTAGTAATAGCAGCTCACTATATGTAGTGACTGTGGAGGGTGGATATACGCGGTTATGAGTAAGGTCTGATGTTGAGAAAATGGTGCCTTGCGAATTTGGTGCCTGTTTGATGATGACAAATTACAGTACGGGTGAAGAAATTACACAAAAATTTGAGTAGGAAGCTCACACTAATGGAGTCCGAAATGCATATAGATTTCCCCAGCTACCTCCTTAAACGTCTTTTCCGATATTGCAAATTTCTTCCTTTGTTTTGTAAGTTCCCTTTGCCTGCAAAAGGCTTATATCCATCGTCACGTTTTTCTTCCTCTTTTAGTTCCTTCTGCATTGGGCAATGAAGCTGTGTTTAGCTGGTCGTGACGCACTTTTCACAGTTTACATATGATGGTGTCTGCAAGTGTTGGAGCGCCGTTTTTGAATTCATTCGTTGAGAAAGCTTTTGGGTTTTATTGCACCCGCATATACACAGAATCTTGAATTTTTGCTTTATTTTGAGAACAACTCTAACTTCAGCCAGCTTCCCACTTTTGCCATCCATACGGAGTGCATAATTTTATGTTTATACGGTGGAACTCATCTTCAGAATTGAGTTGTGTAAACTGGCCACGGCGGTGACAGTCTCTAATGAATGAAGCGGCTGCAGTGTACAAATTTCACCTGATCAAGCAGACAGCGACATGTCCTCTTTCAAGCAACATATCCTGTAGCATAGCCTTCGCTAGCGGCTGTCTGAATCTCCCCTCCAAACGTTCTTACGGTAAAGTCTTTTACGGCAACCAGGAGCGAACTGTTTGCCGTAAACACACAGCCGGGGCATTAGCGATTTTATGGACACTGTAATGTTCTTGCTAACGTTTCCATCATTAGTTGTTACAGGGTACGTTTGCCTTCGAGGGACCTGGTGAGCATTACTGGCAGTAATAAAGGTATATACTGAGCGTAGAAAAGCAGCAAACATTACCTTAAATACTTTACTCTTTTCTCAATTCTCAACAAATTTTCGCCAAACTAACTAACGGATAGGTATAAATGTTAGAAAAAATTTTCTTCATCGGTCAGTTCATGGCAATAGATTCCCATGAATGGACAACACAGTTTCCACCATCGGACCGTGATCGTTTTATAGGCAAGTATACCTTCACATGTGCAGTAATATTTACTGATAAAATTATAATAATAGTAAAAATATACCATTAAATTTTATTACTATATTATTATATATTATTGTAAAAATATATTATTAATGAAATCTTAAAATATACGTTGATATAAGCAGTAACATTTATTAATAAAATTATAATATTGAGCATTTCAAATGGACATGAAAACAATATTTTAATGAATATATAAGGGCATGGAGTAGTTGTTTTCATTTTCCTTGAAATACATAACGTTCTCAAAAGTGTTATAGCGATATTCCGTTATACTCTACTGTCCCTCATCTTAATGCCAAATGCTTTGTGAATTGAGTGTTACAAAATGCGCGGCTCTGAATTAGGACACCCTCTGTGTATCCCGGCACACAGAATGGCTTTTTGTGGTCCATCTGATTTGCAACGTTTCCTCATTTGCCACCCGACGAATGAAACAGGTCCTGTTTGATGATCCTCCATGTCTACGGTCAACACGATTTAGGATGCCAAAGAACTGTCTTGGCAGTGGGGCCACAGACCGACGAAAGCTGTGAACACTTGCGAGGCGCACTTCGGCACCACACAGTCTGAGACTGCATAACTGGCAGCGTGGGAGAGGGTAATTATCGTACGGAGTAGGGCTGATGGTGTGAGACTGGTCAGTAAGGGATCGATAAGGAGCTTGTTCCTACGTCTTGCAATAAAACTCGCACTTCCTTATGTACAGTAGAGGAAGGAACATCCTGCAGACAGTAAGAATGAGGATGTCTAATCAGTTTGACCATACCGAACATTGCAATTGCCTTCTATAACATGTCATTAAATGAAAGGTAGATGGAAGGATAGACTTGCATATACTTACAGAGTGCCTGGGTTTCACGTAGCTTCTGATGACAAGATTCAGACGAATCTTCGTGGACTGCGCAACGTGCGATATGTCCTTACTTCAAGTATCTTGAACAGCAAGTAAAATGTACAGTACAAGTACAATTACTAAAAATGTTACGTGATAATAAGACACTGGGGAGTTGACAGTGAACGGTAATACGTCAAATGACCTTCCAGAACAATGTACTTTGTAAAAGGCGCGCGTCACTTGAGGGCAAATTATAGTACGTGTGACAAATTTAGACAGGTTTAATGGAAACTAAATCACCATCTTCCTTAAAAGATTTCTAGATTTCTTTAATCCCGCTAATGTATTTTCTTGACACGCACATGAATTAAGTAACGTGTCGCCGTTCTTCTTCCTTCCCCGTTTCCTTTTTCACTCCAATCTACTTTCTACTTCTTATGTCAAGGACTGAAATTCTTATGTTTCCCTTCCCTGGGTGTTCAAATATTAATTAACTATCCCTGCCGCACAATGAATTTGAATATGGAAATGATGCCTAGATCCTTAAGTGGCATTCTCTTCCTTCCAAGTAACTTACTCTTACATCGCTATAAACAAAGTTACTGAAATCTTACTTTCATTATCTGAGGGATAATTTTACTCTGCAGCATCGGGTCATTACACTGGACACTTGCAGTTGTATGGATGGTGAGTGTGTGCTAGATTTATTTAAAAGGGACTCAAATAATTTGATACTGACTTGCAGAAAATTCTTTTTATTAAATAATTAATGATTGTAACACTGATATATGTAATTAAATATTTCGTGTGTAGCGTTGCGTAAATAAATTCGCTTCTGGGGTACCGAAGAAAGATGGATGTTCCTTAGAACAAAAGACAACACGCAACTGAGCAATTGAAATGTGAGGGTCTACTGTTACCTACTGCCGTCTGCTATTGTCGTGTGTCACGATGACCTGTTCATAAGTTAGGACGCCATAATATAGGCTTAATTCCATTAAGGAAATAATAGAACTTCGCGTAATGAGAAAACGCAGACGGTGTGTTTAGCTGAGTGGATCAGAATGTAAGTTTAGTGCACCCACAAATGAAAGGCAAGTTTTTCTTATAGAAAATTGAAGACATAAAGTGAAGGTATAACAGCAAAAGGCCCGGTTCAAATCCCGGCATGTCTCAAAAGTTAATTCAAGCCCTGACCCTTATGTTTGGTTTTCAAAAGACGTGTCTTCACCCTTTGTGTTCAAAATATTTTAGTCACCCGATGGTTTTGCGTAGTTCTCACAGCTGGAGATGTATAGCTGTTATAAACAGGGATGTGCATTTTCGTAAAATAAACAACTGTTTGAAGATTTTTGAGTTTTTGTGTGGGAAGAGCCTGTAATTTGTACTCACACAAATTGCGACTTGTGTGCTTTTGCCTGTTAGTTTTTAGGCAGACACTCAAATGACTTTTATTTAAATAAAACTGGTTTTTCGGACAAAAGTGGTATATGAAGCACTCCTGGCTGATCAGTCACGAACTGTTAATCCGAAACATTTTGAGAAGCCAGTCACGTGCGAAGACTACCAGGCATCTTCCACGTCTTTGTGACTAATTAAATTACAGCCTTACAATACCTGAATTCTTGGACTAATGTGTGTGTGCCTCTCATGCTGTATAAAATTGCGCAGCGCTTCGATTGGAAACACTTTTGCGGGCGCGGAAATCTGAATAGCCAAATAGAGACGCGTTATGAAACTAACACACTTCTAAACACACAGGCAGTGTACGTATAACGTAGTACTGTTGCGCGTTCGCGTAAGCACTGTTGCCGTGGAAAGCAATAAAAATTGCGTATTCCGAGTGTGAGTCTGGAGACAATTATGCAGCATTCAAAGCACATGCGCCATATTATATTGTCATCTGTGGCCTTTGAGCTTAGTGTAGTGCATCAGGGGATGGTCATGGGCAGCAATTTGCAATGAAATGTGTACTTTTTGTTCTAAATTACGGAAAAACAATATACATAAGAATAATCAGACAAAAAGACAATCAGTTTGTCTCCAAATATTCAGTGCTAATAAAGATATTTCACTTCCATATTTTCCCAAATTTTGTGCTTTCCAGTTTCACACCAGCCGTAACCATTTTGCCTATGTTCAAATAAATATAACAATTTTCGCCTCTTAAGGCCCAGCCTTCATCTGATGGTGGAACTGTCGTGTTTGTAGGCACAAAGTTAAAAAAGTAACTTACCTCACTGCCCTTCAAGTCAGATGACCTTTCCTGCCAAATGCCTTTTCCTTTGTTTCGTTCATGAATTCAATCCAGGCATATACATGCTTACTCCAAGAGTTATTATATAATGTAGTCTGTTTGATAAGTCAATAATCGCGACAGCAGTTACCCCTCCCGTTGCCTGTTCCCATTTAATAATATTTATTCGTGATTTCAGGCTTCCCCTGCGATAATGATGAGGTCTGAGCTCTTCTGGGATATTGTGCACCGTCGAGTGGTAATACTTTACCGACGTTTCGGGAAAAGGCATCGGTACCATGTTCAAGGATCGAGAGACTTGGACTTCTTGAACCTTGGGGATGGGACTGATAACGTTGTCCCCAAACGTCGGTAAAGTATAACCACTCGACTCTGCATAATATCCCAGAAGAGCGAAAATCTTAATAACATTCATTTTTGCACAGGCACGCCACAAATTGCAATGTGAACACAACAGCTTTGCTTCTGTATTTTCTGTGCGCACACAGTTCTTCACACAGTCTACTTTTTGGAATGTCCGTTATAAAAGTGCGGTTGTAATGATAACGCTTGCTGTCTTCACTGTTCAGTCCATTTAATGCCCTTAGTTGTGCCTGAAGGATTGCGTTCTTTAAGTCTACACGATTGCTTGCTTTCATTAACTGCTCTTAGTTTCCGTTCATTAGGCAGCAAAGAAACTCTGCAGCTCATTGAGCTCTCAGCCTTGTCTTTACCCTTCTCCACAAAATGTGCTTTGTAAGAAAATGCAAATCTGTCACAGTGTGACAAGGCTTTAGTTTGAGAAAACTTGAAATTAATATATCTAAGAAATAAAAGGAAACTAACTTTAATGTGTTCAGATTTTTGTCCCTAATGGGTTTTGTTACGCAGTAACAGAGCTATATGTGTAATAAACATGTTGTAACTTCCCCTTTTTCTTCCCAGGTTTCATAGACTTTGCCCTACATCTCTGAAGATAGGCCTTTGATATCCTAGTAGGATGTTGAGAGTACATTTACATCTTGCACACCAATCTGCGTGTGGCAACTTACTGACCTACACTCAGATATAAATTTCAATAATTCGTAGCTGTAGAGAGACCCATCTCTGTGATGATAGACATAAAATCTGCACGTACTTAGAGAGTGTGTGGGTTCCACGTAGCTTCTGATGACCAGCCTCATAGAACTGTATTCTGACTGAAGGCTGGTGTCTGCCCTCGCTTTATTTGTGCTGAATTGCAAACGGCACTGCACAGTACAAACACCATTAGTAATAGCAACACAAGTTATGTACACACTGTGAACAGTGGCGGTACATGGTTCTTTGTGAGGTATGTTATTCAGAAAAATATCGTTCTAATATGGCGCCTGTTTAATGAGGACAAATTAACCCTTTATAGAAGCAGCGTATCTCTTTTATATAAGGACTCAGTGCGTACCGCAGAGTAAACACTCCCCACTTCGGTTATAAAAACCAATCTCTTAATATTTTACAAGGAAAAAGTTGCTGTTTGTTCTGAGATCCGTACAAAACATATAAACGCAATGTGGGCACCACGTAGAATTTTTTAATATTAAACCTGGTGGTATGTAAAGTTACCGCTAAGCTTTAAAAGGTTAAACACAAGCGACAAAATTACGTAATACTTTCAGTTCAAAGCTCACACTAGTGGAGCCCAAAAGTATGCAACTGCAAATTGCACTTCGCAATAAAAATTTAAACAGTAATAGCAGCACACGTTCTGTACTCACTGTGGACAGTGGAGATACAGTTTCCTTAGTTAGATCTGTTATTCAGAACCGTGTCTTGAGACTATGGCGCCTGTTTAATAACGACAAATTACAGTACGAGCGACTGAATTACACAACACTTTTAGTTAAAAGCTCACAACAAGGGAAACTGAATAACAAGTAAATTCCTCTACCTACCTCCACAAATGCGCTCTTCGATTTCGACAATTTCTTCACTTGTTTGTAAGTTCCCTTTGCCTGGAAAAGCCTTATATTCGACACACTCTTTTCTTCCTTTCCTATTTTTGCCTTTTTTTAATTGGGTGCAGAATTTGTGTTTAGATTTTCGTGAAGCAGGCTGCATCATTTACGAATGATTATGTCTGAGATTGTTGCAGTGTCATTTTCTGATGCAATTAGGCAGGGAAACTTTTGGTTTTTACTGTACGCGCATTTACACCGAACTGTTCAGTTCCCTTTTTAATTTTTCATGTTGGTGTAGATAGTCAAAACTGATCTGTGTAGATGGGCACACGGCGACAACACACCCTAAGAAATTAAGCGAATTCAGTGCACAAAGTTAACTTGATAAACAACACAACGCCGTCTGCTCTACCAGTCAACATACCCTGCGATATAAACTTTGCGATGGGCTGTCTATATCACCCCTACAAACGTACTTGCGACAAAAGATTCCTACGTCAACAAGGAGCGAAATGCTAGCCGTATAAACACACAGTCGGTGTATCAGTTTCATGTCGAAGGGATTCAGAGCATCTTTTATCTTTTGCAAGAAATTGCTGTATATTTAATAAGTGACAGTTATACCATTGCTACATGTAATTAAATACATTGTGTGTGGCATGGCGTAAAATATTGTGCTTCTGGGATATCGAAGGAAGGTGGATGTTCCTTCTAACAAGACGTAACATGCAATTGAGCAATGTAAATGGCAGGGCCTGTCGTTAGTTACTGTCTTCTCTTGTTATCATATGTCATAATAAATTTTGTAAATTGGAAAGTCACACTTTAATTCCATTAGCGAAATATTTGAAAATCGCCCAGTTCGAAGATCAACGACTTTATGTAAATAAGTGGATCAGAAAGTCAGTTTAGGAAGTCCCTAAATCAAGGCAAGATTTCAATAAGAGAAATTCACAACACACAATGAAGGCACAGATGCTCTCGTCGTATGTTCAAATCCCCGAATTTCCCCATAAGATAAAAAAACTCGCTCTTGTGTTTTGTTTTGTAAAGGAAGCGGCTTGACCATTTAATGTTCATAAAGTGTAAGCTGGAGGCTTCGCTAAATGATGGGCTTCTGAAGTTATGACACCAGCAGATGTGTAGCTGTCAAAAACATGATTGTGTATTGCCCTAACGTCAATAAACGACGGCGGGAACATTGTGAACTTTGTGCAGGAATAACCTGTAATTTGAACTCACACAAATGGTTATACTTGGGTGATATTGCCTATTTTTTGTAGGAAATCAAAAGGCTTTTAATCTAAAATGAGTTGCTGCTCGGGTAAGCAGTGGTATGTGAAGCGCTCCAGGCTCATCGATAACGAAATGTTAATTCTATGTTATGAACACAAGTCACTTTATCGTAAGTCCGAATCAAACCAAGAAATACATAGGTTTATAGCAAATTATACTTTTTAGCACCTACATGTGTTTCGGTAGGTAGATTACCATCTTCAAGGGGCACATATCAAAGAGTCACAGGTACTATCTGCTTCAAAACACACAACCTATGCCTTCACAGAAAAAGTTTTTGCATATCGCGATTCAAGTTGCGTAGATGGACCAGAATTAAAAACAATAGTACATTATGCCTCTAACAGTTAAAAATAAGTGTGCATTAAAACCCCAGAGTAACATATATACAAACTGTTTACAGGACTCGAATATTAGAACATTAATACTGCAGTTTCTATATATATATATTTTTTTTTAATTCCTGGCTATGCCTACAAGCGTTGGGTTGATCTATTGGAGATATCGTCCTTTTCTTTGTGTGTATTCCGCGTTCTGTGAGGTATAGTGTACTGCACGCTATTAAGAGGTGTGCAGCTGTCATAAACAGGGTTGTTTATTGCCGCAAAATAAATAAATGACGGCTTGAATATTGTGAACTTTTGTGTAGGAACAGCCTGTGTTTCGCACTCACACAAATGGATTCATTTGAGTGCTTTTGCCTAATATTTTGTCGGAAGACAAACAAATGGCTTTTATTCAAATAAAACTGGTTGTTTAGACAAAAGTGTTATATGAAGAACTCCTGGCTGATCAAACACGAAATATTAACCTGAAACATTTTGAGAAGCCTGGTACGTGCGAAAACCACCAAGTATCTTGGTGTCTGGAGCTTCGCACATTTGCAGCGAGTGTTTTAAAGAGCACACATGCACAAAGACTTATTAAAGCTAGCGATAGCTGAGAAATCCCTCATGTTGCTTTCCGTGCATTTCATTTTTCTGCTTAGGCAGTATACATCGGGTGTCAAAACATTTGGTCTCTACTCCACCAAAACCAGGACATGTTTAATAATGCAAAATGTTTGGGGACAGCCCTGTATATTTTAACTTTGTATGTTTTAATAATATGCAAGTACATTAATATGAATAATTTTAGCCATGTGTAGGTCCACTGACTCTTGTAAAAAGCTAAATTTACCATTTTCCAACTTAATACGCTGCTTATGATCTGTAATCTTTGATCCCTGATGATGGGTAAAATACATAGCCGAATTTTATAGGAGCGTACAAATTGTGCTGTGCGGCGGTTGGATATTAAACTTGTAAGTGTAAGGCAACTGAGTGGAATATGTGTAACTTTAAGTACTGATGAAAGCTAACTGCAAGGAACAAACAAACACACCAGTGTTCATGCACACAGCACCGCTCCGTATGCTACTACACTGCTCTCTCCGGCACATCCTTTGTCCGGGAAATTCCAGTGCTTCCGCTGACCCTAGCCTGCACCAAATTAACCTACAAAAATCTTTACATTTGTTCACCTGAAGAGGCATTGGCGCACAAACCGTGACATCTCAGTACGTAGATGTTGGGTCTCCAACCCGCGGCCGGCAGGCCGCATGTGGCCCGCACTTTGTGCTGTGGCCGTCGACTACACTTGTAAATCTTGCAACTAGGACGAAGATTACACGATATGTAAGGCTGTTAACTGTACCACTTATTGTTATTTTTTCATGAGTGGTCAACGAACCAGCCCAAAATAACGGGTGTGGCGCACTGCCATAAAGTGTTGGACACCCACGACATAGATGGTTTGCACAAAGACACACCTGCTGATTTTATTGTTATAAATATTTGAAGGACAGGCTAACTTACAAGTTAGAGCGACGACTCTTTCTGTACTTGTCACAGCATTTGTCATTTCAGAAAAATTTGGCCAACAGTCTGTCTGCTTCTCCTTCCAAATGGAACAGCTGATCTTCCAGTGGACTGATTTTTATGACATGTCCTATCTGAGGATTATTCAAAATTTATTTAAAAATTCAAATTTCCTTAAAATCGGTCAAGAATAATGGATATATTGCACAAAGGGCTGTATGCATTTATGATAACATCTCGCTGAATCCTGATTACAATGCGAGTTTTCATACAAATTGTAGGGGAAATCAAAACACAAAATTTATATCCAGCATATTTTCCCTGAATATTGTGAGTTTATGAAATATTGTGAAAAAAGTGGCACAGACCGACAGACAGGCTACAAACGACAATAAAATGCAGCGTACAAAATATGTGATTTGCATGCTTGATAACTGAGGCAAGAATACAGACACACATATTCATAATATTTGAATTCCTATGGCTTTTTAAATTATTAATTCCGTCTGATATGATAAAATGTTTTACGGCAACACAAAAGCTGAGAAACTGAGCAACGACTATCTGTCATTACGCTCTGTTTAGCCAGACTGTACGTCTACAGAAGGCCATGAGCAAACGAACATTCTTTTGTTTCAACGCAGCATCGGACACTTCAAATGCAGACCTACGTATGTTTTATTGTTGCTAGTGACACAAATGTACGATAAAAGCATGGTTATGCAGTACATATATCTTTATATAGTTGACAGTGACATGCAGCTCAACAATACACACAGAACGCATTGTTGTATTTGCACTACAACCCTGGTAAGGCGAAAGCGCCAGTGTTACTATATAAGTACATTTCCTATATTGTTGGAGTGCGCCGTATGGAATTCGCTTAAAAGATCAATAAACACAACCTGTACGCAGTCCCCCCCTCAAGCAACTCCACCCGCGCTCCTCAGACGTCTCCAAGTTAACGTCTTGTAATATCCTCCTGCCAGAGTTAGAATTGTTACTTGATTCAGACTTTGAGGTATCCAAAACTAAATTTTAGATCTGTTAACTTGAATTGAAATACGGATATATATGTATATATATTTAAAGGAGTCTGCGCGTAATAAAGGGCAGGGGGCTGAATGTGAACGTTATTGTCTTATGGCACGTGACGCCGTGTAGTTTTGTTAGACACGCGGCAAGTTGGTGCAGTGACGTAATATGTCTACCAATCTAGACGGTGTCACACCACACGAGAGAGTTGAGTCACATGAATTTCAGTCACTGTTTTCACAAAAAAGTCCGACACATTTGTTTTGTTCAGAATTCATCAGTGGATGATATGAGTCTAAAAAGCTGGGTTCCGGGCGTTTGTTTTGAATTGTATTCAGTGCAATGGATGACGTGTTGTTGGCTGTTTAGTTTTGTGTCGCTTTTATTGTGTTCTTACAATTGGGAAAAGAAAATATAAAATCACAGCGGAACTAGAAGGCAAGTATTCGTGTTTCCAAAATGGTTGCCAGGAGTGGGAAGCCAAGTGTTTGTGAGCCAGGAACTTATGTGTCTGTGGCGAACAAGGGTGCTCTTCACCTTTGAGCCCAGGTGTAATCCTCTTTTTTGAAAAAAATTGGGAAGCCGCCTGTGCTGCTGATATGACCTCTTTTTTATGGTCAATTAGTGGGAAATGTCCTGTTTTCCTGTGATGGGTATGTGGTAACCCTAAATTAAAGAAAACCAAGATTAGACCTTGTGATTGAAATTAGGTGAATCAGTCATGTATATGTAATGATGTTTATACTTGTATGTATATAAATCCAGTTATATATATGACATTTTTATAACCTAATTTTTAAAATCAAACGTACAGTTTGTATAGTCTTAGGGTGAGCCCACCCCATTGTAAAGTTCTGGGCATGCACCTTGTCGAATGGGAGTGAAACATGTAGCTTACTTATAATAATGTAAGATATACACTTGCGTTATAGTCTAAAACAAATACAAAGGAGTCCACTTTTCTTGGAACACATGACACTCGCCACTCATTTTGTGTTTATTTCTGGTACTTGTGGCACCCGTAAGTGTAACATACAACTTACAGTTACTGGTCAAAACAATGCAGACTGAAGTGAGAGAAGTGCTGGTGCACACCATGATCTGTGGTGAAAATTGTGCAGGCATGCTGACGTTTAGCCAGCCCAGTGTGACCTTCAGCTGCCGTTGCCAGTGCTGCCAACACACGTTTCTGACTACCCTGCAAACATACCCTACTCTAGTCTTGCAGTATTTACTACAATATTAACCCAGATTTCATGTATAAAAAACATAGTTTCTCTACACAATGCCTGTCCACTGGGATGAGTAGAGAGGCCCCGGGTATGGCTGCCCAATCAGATTGCAGTATTTGTATGACGTCACGTGACCACGCCCTCGACGAGAGTGCGACACGTCATAGTCACATGTCCTCGCTGACCAATCACGTTGGATGTAAACAAAGTCACATGACTAGGTCAATGACCTTTACAGGAATGTAAACAAATATGGCGGCTGTGCGCACTGAATATAAACAAATATGGCGGCTATTCGCATTAAATGTAAACAAACCCACGTGACCAGATTAATGATCTTTACTTGAAAATAAACAAATATGGCGACTATGCGCACTTAACCTAAACATAAACTAGTTATAATAAACCACGTGACCAACTCAATGACCTTTGCTAGAATACAAACAAATATGGCAACTGCGGAGTATATTTGAATTTTAAATAAGTGAGACAAGGCGCGAAATTTAAATTTTTAAATATGGCGGGCAGCGCATGAATTTTAAAGTTTAAACATGGCGGGATTTTAAATATGGCTGTTTATTTGAATTTTTAAAGATGGCGGCTACGCGGTATATTTGAATTTAAAAAAGATGGTGGTCTAGGGACTGTAAGAGCCGGGGAGTATATTTTTTTCTATGGCAAAGGGCAGGAAAATCATCAATTGGGAACAGGTTCTTTTGTGCACCAGAGAATGGTATCAGCAATCAAGAGAGTGGAGTTTGTTAGTGCTAGGATGTCATACATAGTGCTGAGAGGCCGCTGGTGTAATATCATTGTTCTGAATGCGCATGCACCAACGGAAGAGAAGGGTGATGATTGAAAGGACAGCTTCTATGAGGAATTAGAAGGGGTTTTTGATCATTTTCCTAAATACCATATGAAAATTCTGTTAGGAGATTTTAATGCAAAAGTGGGGAGAGAGGATATTTTCAAACCGACTATTGGGAATGAGAGTTTACATCAGGATAGCAACGATAATGGTGTTAGAGTAGTAAACTTTGCCACATCAAAGAATCTAGTTGTTAAGAGCACTATGTTTCCGCACCGAAATATTCATAAATACACCTGGACCTCTCCTGATGGGAAGACTCACAATCAGATCGATCACATATTGATAGATAGGAGACGGCATTCCAGTATACTCGATGTGCGATCTTTCAGGGGAGCTGACTGTGATACTGATCACTATCTGGTGGTCGCGAAAGTTAGGGAAAGACTGGCAGTAAGTAAACAAGCAGCACAGAAGTTTGATGTAGACAGATTTAATCTCAAGAAGCTAAGTGAACTAGAGGCTAGGAAACAGTATCAGCTTAAGATATCAAACAGGTTTGCAGCTCTGGAAAACTTAAATGTTAGTGAGGACATGAACAGGGCTTGGGAAAACATTAAAGAGAATATCAAAATCTCGGCTCAAGAGAGTCTAGGTCTACACGAACGGAAGCAGCATAAACCATGGTTTGATGCAGAATGTGCAGAATTTTTAGATAAATGGAAGCAGGCTAAAATTCGGTGGTTACAGAATCCAAACCAAAATAATGGAGAGAATCTGCACAACGTAAGACGTGAAGCTAGTAGACATTTCAGGAACAAAAAGAAGGAATATCTGAAAGCTAAAATTAATGAAATTGAAACAAACAGTAAGAAGAAGAATATAAGAGACTTGTATAAGGGTATCAATGAGTTTAAGAGGGGGTACCAGCCTAGAAGTAATGTAGTAAAGGATGAGAAGGGTGACCTGGTTGCAGACTCCCACAGTATTTTGGCTAGGTGGAGGAATCATTTCTCCCAGCTGTTGAATATACACTGGGTTAACGATGTTAGGCAGATTTAAGTACACACAGCAGAGCCACTAGTGCCTGAGCCCAGTGCCTTTGAGGTTGAGATGGCTATTGGAAAACTAGAAAGCCACAAATCACCAGGTATTGATCAGATTCCAGCAGAATTGATTAAAGCAGGGGGTAGGATTATTCGGTCTGAAATCCATAAACTTATTATTTCTATTTGGAATAAGGAGGAATTGTCTGAGGAATGGAAGGAGTCAGTCATTGTGCCTATTTATAAGAAGGGTGATAAGACAGATTGCAATAATTATCGAGGCATATCACTTTTGTCAACTACGTACAAAATTCTATCCAACATCCTTTTGTCAAGGTTAACTCCATATGCAGAGGAAATTATTGGGGATCATCAGTGTGGATTTCGACGTAACAGGTCAACCACTGATCATATATTCAGCATTCGTCAAATACTTGAGAAAAAATGGGAATACAATGAGGCAGTTCATCAGCTATTTATAGACTTCAAGAAAGCCTATGATTCAGTTAGGAGGGAGGTCTTGTATAATATTCTCATTGAGTTCGGTATCCCCATGAAACTAGTAAGGTTAATAAAAATGTGCCTAAGTGAAACATATAGCAGAGTTCGGGTAGGCAAACATCTGTCTGACACGTTCCCTATTAAGAATGGCTTGAAACAAGGAGATGCTCTGTCGCCATTGCTTTTCAACTTTGCTTTAGAATATGCCATTCGGAGGGTTCAGGCAAACCAGGAGGGCTTGAAATTGAATGGTACACATCAGCTTCTGGTATATGCTGATGATGTTAATATATTGGGCGGAAGCGTACATAGCATAAAGAAAAATGCAGAAGATTTAATGATTGCTAGTAAGGAGATTGGTCTAGAAGTAAATGCTGAGAAAACTAAGTACATGATCATGTCTCGAAATCAGAATGCACGACACAATCACAACATAAATATAGATAATAAATCCTTTGAAAGGGTGGAAGAATTCAAATATTTGGGAGCAACCCTAACGAATCGAAACTCCATTCATGAAGAAATTAAGAGCAGATTGAAGTCGGGGAATGCTTGCTATCATTCGGTGCAGAATCTTTTGTCTTCCAGGTTGCTATCCAAAAACACAAAGATTAGCGTATACAGAACTATAATTTTACCTGTTGTTCTGTATGGATGCGAAACTTGGTCTCTCACACTGAGGGAGGAACAAAGACTGAGGGTGTTCGAGAATAGGGTGCTGAGGAGGATATTTGGGCCTAAGAGGGACGAGGCGACAGGGGAGTGGAGAAGACTACATAACGAGGAACTTAATGACCTGTACTCATCACCAAATATTATTCGGGTAATCAAATCGAGAAGATTGAGATGGGCGGGGCATGTGGCACGTATGGGGGAGGAGAGAGGTGCATACCGGATTTTGGTGGGGAGACCCGAGGGAAGGCGACCACTTGGGAGACCCAGGCGTAGATGGGAGGATAATATTAAGATGGACATTCGGGAAGTGGGATGGGAGGACATGAACTGGATTGATCTGGCTCAGGGTAGGGACAGGTGGCGGGCTCTTGTGAATGCGGTAATGAACGTTCGGGTTCCATAAAATGCGGGGAATTTCTTGACTAGCTGATAAACTGTTAGCTTCTCAACAAGGCCTCTGCTCCATGGAGTTAGTTAGTTATATGGTGGTCTTTTAAAATGGCCGAAAGTTTAAATTTTAAGATGGCGGAAATTACAAGATGGAGGTATTTCAAACATGGCGGGATTTTTAAAGATGACGGAATATTTGAATATGACTAAAGCTTGTACATTATGGAAAGGGGTGGACGGGTGGTAAGATAATGGAATCAAAATCGAAAGATTCTAGTTTCGAATACTACCTAGCCGACCATTCCTTTTTTAAGGATGGGCAAAAGGTAATAACAAAATAAAGAACACAATTTTTTCTTTTCATTCTCACAGATTATCACATTCGGTGATTTTTCATATTTATTATACAACCTTTTGATACACAGAATGGCAGACGCGAAGCTCCATTGCTTCAAGACACAAACCTCTAAGTGTGCGTGGTTGTCTTCTACATAATATACACTTACAGTGCACAGTCTTTATTTTGTCGGAATGACTTTGCATATTACAAAATGTATAGTCATTCGGAGTGTGACCGTCTGATATTGTATCTTTTGGAACTTTGCACTGGATCATTTTCTTTAAGGGTTCAAAAAATGTATCACTTGCTGCTTCTGCACACACAAATTTAAAATTACATATTGGAACAAACACGTAACTGATTTGTGCATTAAAACATATAATTCCATACGACATCTTAACCTTGTCTAATTTCCTAAACATATAAAGTGACATGTTCAACGAAAAATTAGCTGGTGCATTATTCGCGCACTGACTTATGAAATTCACTGTAACACTTTGTTCATCTATCACAATACGAACTTTATTTCCTTCTTCCACAAATAATACAGTATGTGTTTTTGATGAAAATGCATCTTTCATGTATTTTCGGATATCGAGTTCACTTAGTCTGCTTGTTGCAATGTATATGTTTATTTTATATTCCAAACCTGGTAAGACACCCGCAATGTAGGCTGGTTACAATCCAACAAATGCACGCATAATTGTCTATATATAGTGCTTTCAAAAGTTTTTCGATTAACCAAAGCCAGTCAGTATTTACTGTAGTAAACGTTTCGTAACACACACCACACCCAATTCCTTCACTTAAAGTGTCACATAACTCCTTTCTTTTTCTACTACTATCAAAATGACACAGTTCAAATGTCAATGTGTCTATCATTATACACTTCGTTGATTTTGCAAAACTGTATGGGCGGCGTAATCTTGGCCTCCGACAACTATCTGCAAGCAATAATATACCCGTGTAAACCTTATGTAAATACGTATATCAATAACGAAATAAGTAAATATCAAATATCAAACAGTATACTTACGTAGTAAGATTTTGTTGCGATACATTCTAGCAACGGAGTCGCTCCGCTGTAAGTTGTTACACTTTAAAACCTCGTCACGACGTTTGCATCTAATACTCCCACCTGTGACTTATAAAGGAATATGAGAAACCAGCTACACCTTCGAATTTTATAGTGAGTAGGGTTGTATAGTATTTGGATCGCCGAACGACAGACCCAGCATTGTAGTTACAGGTAGGTACAGGACAGTCTCTTTCTTGTGAGTTTTGTGTGTTGTCAGGTTGAAGTCTCTGCGTCGGGCTGACCACCCGACCAGAGTAGTCATACTGAGTGTTGTATATCTGAGTGTGAATGTGAAGCCTTGATAATGAGGAGGCCCTGGCCCACTGTGGGCTGTTGCGACGTGCGGAAAATGTCTTTAGTCAGAACTAGAGAAATACATCGTCTTCTACCTCACGTATTGTCTGTGGCTGCTCATGTAACAGTGAAGGAACGTCAGTTAATAGTTTTAACAGTGAATAACTGCTGAAGGGAAATAGCCGAAGTATACAGAGTGGCCATTCTACTCTGCAATGTGTTGTTGAGAGCTATAAAAAATAAAACCCTCCTATTCGTACTACCAGTACTCGGTAACAAATGTTTACATTTTTCAGACCAAAACAACGGTGTTTTATTCACTAGCTACATGTTTCCGCCGAAGTTGACCATTATCAAGCCATAAATATAATATGCAAAGAGAAAGTAAAAATGCAATGTATCGTACATCATCTTTGTTGCTGAATAAAACACAGTTGTGTTCTACTGAAACTTGCTAATGTTTGTTGCTGAGTGTTTTTAAAACAACGGGATGAATCCTATAAAATTACTAGTAGTACTGCTGTTTGTGCACTGGGAATGCTGCTGACAAAGTTAGAGGGAATGTTATTGGTGATATCTTGTAAAAATGAATGCGGTTGGGTGTAAAATAAAGAGGATTAGTGAAAAAAATTGAGGATTGTACGGTAGATGGATTGATCTCGCTCAGGGTTCTACAGTGACGGGTTTTTGTAACATAAGCGCTGAAGCTCTGGGTTCAGCTGCCCCAGTGTCAATACCGTTACCTGCAATTTGACCTGAGGGGAGTTGTCATATGCTTTATGGAACATGTATTTGGTACTGACAATGGCTTCGGCAAGTTCCGCGTCCTTCTGGTGGGTGTAGAGCAGACATAAGCAGTTATCTTTTTCACTCTGGCAACGGATAGGTCTATTTCGAAATGACTCCGGGCCAGGGAATTCCACCATTAAATTTCTGTTAATAAAATTTTTAAATGGCCCATTGGCTACGAACGAACATGGGCCTAATTTATAAATATAACAAATGCATAATTGCATCCTCAATAATCAGTTATGAATAGGTGACTTAAGGTTGAATTCTGGTTGGCAGCCCCCCAAAACCGAAATTTAAAACAGATATTTTGTAGGCATTATGAGATCAAATGTTTTACGTGATTTTCCTTCAGCTGAAGTTAGCCATTGAAATCAGCTGATGACTAGTACATTAGAGTTTTGAAAAATGCATTAATAATATAAAAAGTAAGAAGATAGGACGCTGTGATTAAGTCATATAATATGTACTTATATTCATATGCATATAAATGCAGCTGCAGTCAGTGTTATGTTGTACATACAACATGATTTTTATAACATAATTTTTAAAATCGAATATAAATTATACACAGCTTCAGGGTCAGACCCCAAAGGAAAAAATTTGTTACGCAACTGGCTGTCTCTCGGCCAAAATCCGTCACAGTCACGGAAGCCTTCAGCCGACGTGACTTCTCCCATTTACAAAAGTTTTGACGCAGCGTCACCGAGCCACTTGGGGTTCAAACACCAGGTGTGAATCCAACGAAGCATCTCTCCAGATGACATAAAATCCTTTAGCATAAGAAGACTCCCAGTTATAAGTCTATCATGCCAAGCACAGCAAGGCGTTCCGTAGCCTATGTGTTTAAGCAGAGCAATGGGATTCGACTTTCGACTCACGGAAGTATTTTGCTGTTGCTAGGTTCTGGTTTTTGGTTGGGACCAAATCGCCTTGGGCTTTACCCGTAAGAGACTGGAAATCTGCGGGACAGTCACGGCTGACATTTCAAAAGGCGACCGTGTGAAAAGAAACCAGCTATGCCTAGGATTTTCCGCTAGGCTGACCGAAGTTTTCCATGATTTTTTATCCTCAGAAAATAATCATTCACAAAAGAACACTTTTCTTTGCCAGCTCAATTTGATCCTCAAGCCAGCTTACATATTCCTTTGGTATCGTCTTTAGTTCAATCAGAGTTTTAACTAACTAACTACATATCTTCAGGGATCACAGTCCTTCTTGAGAAGCTAACAGGTCTTCGGCTATCCAAGAAATTCCGCGCAATTTATGCAACCCGAAGTTTCAATACCGCTTCTACAAGAGCCCCGACTTGCTCCCGTCCTGAGACAGATCAATCCAGTCCGTGCCCCCTTCTCGCTTCTTGAAGATTCGTTTTGAAATCATCCTCACAACCACGCCTGGGTGTTCCAAGCGGGCTCCTTCCCTCAGGTCTCCTCAACCAAATCCTGTATGCACCTCTCGTTTCTCGCAGAGGTGCTACAAGTTCCGCCCATCTCCTTCTGCTCGATTTGATCACCCGAATAATACTTTGTGGTGAGCACAGGGCATTAAGTTCCTCTTCATGTAGTCTGCTCCACTACCCTGTTCCCCTGTCCATAGTAGGGCCAAATATTCTCCTCAGCACCACATTCTCAAATACCCTTAACCTCTCTTCCTCCAACGGTATGACAGACCAAGTTCCACACCCATGTAAAAGGAGGAAAGTTACACATCTGCGTACCTTACTCTTTATACTTTTGAACAGCAACCCGGAAGACAAAAGGTTCTGCACCGAATGTTAGCAAACATGTCCGACTTCAATCTGCTCTTAATTTCTTCGTGAAAGAAATTTAGATTTGTTAGGGTCGTTCCCAAATATTTGAACTCTCTCACCCTTTCAAAGGGTTTATTATCAATTTTATGTTGCGATTTTATCCTGCCTTTTGTTTCGGGAAATGACCATGTATTGGTTTTCTCACAATTTACTCCTAGACCAATCTCCTTACTAGCGACTATTAAAGCTTCTGTGTTCTGTTTTACAGTACGTACGTGTCCGCCTGATATATTAACATCATCAACATAAACTAGAAGCTGATGTGTGCCGTTTATTTTTAAGCCTTCCTGGTTTGCCTGAACCCTCCTAATGGCATACCTGGAAACATAGTTGAAAAGCAATGACGGCAAAGCATCTCAGTTTTTAAAACATTTGTTAAAAAGAAACGTGTCAGACAGATGTTGCCTACACAGACTCTGTTATGTGTTTCATTTAGACACATTTTTTAGCCTTACTATTTTCAAGGGGATGCCAAACTCAAAGATAATATTATACAAGGCCTCCTTCCTGACTAAATCATAGGCTTTCTTGACGTCTATGAATAGCTGATGCAGTGCCTCATTTTATACCCATTTTCTCCAAATTACGTAACGAATGCTACACACAAGATCAGTAGTTGACCAGTCATTCCGAAATCTACACTGATGACCACAGTAGTTTCTTGGGGATATAGAGATATACTTGACAGAGAATGCTGGATAGAATTATGTATGTAGTTGGAAAAGTGCTGTGCCTCGATAATTACAACAATCTCTTGTGTCGCCCTTGCAAAAAACAGGTACAATGATTGACTCTTTCCACTGATCAGGCAATTCTTCCTCATTCCAAATAGAATTAAGGAGTTTATGGGTCCAAGACCGAATTGTCCTACACCTGCTTTAGTTCTGCTGAAATCTGATGAATTCCATTGGTGTTTTTATTACAAAATCTAAATATATAAATATTAAATGAAAACCAATTAGACTTTGTCAAACACAACATATATTTTTGTAGACACAAAACAGTCACATGTTCTGGTTAATCAGATAACCGTCACTGGGCTACATATTTAAGATGATGATAGAATAGAATTTTACACCTGAAATGTTGTTAGGTTGAGATTTCAATCTTTACATTTTTACCTCTAAAAGCGATGTAAGGATTTAATAACTACAAACTACAGAGGATATAAATATACATAATACATAATTACGGATTTAATGTGTCTTTTTGGGAACATATCAAAAGAAGTAAGCTTGCAGACAGACACTGTAGTTTCTCTTTTATATTAGTATTGAATCACCTTGAGATATATAAATACTGAGCGCCAGGTTTCTCTTATTCTGCCTTATGCATCGGTACATTAAATGAATCTCGAAGTATTCACCCTGAATAATTGTTTACACTTTCTCTTAAAGCATAATTTTCTATTTCAAGTCGCAACATTACATCAGATCCGCTGTAAGCCAACTGTTACCTGTTCGGTACAAACAAGGTTATGTCAGTACATCTACATAGCCAGAAAACTAAAGCGTTCAAAACAATTTATTGAAAAGAGATACAAGAATCGAACCTTGAACCACAGCAGCGTTAAGCCATTATTTTTCCTAAAAACACGCTTTTTTCTGTGCGATTGAAAACGAATTTGTACGCATTTCCATTCCTTTCATGTTTCAAAACGTTACTACTGTTTTAACTGAGGTGCTCGCACCGCCCCCATATAGTATACAATAGCCTGTCACACTCTTGTGTATGTATTTATTGCGTATGTTGGCAATTAAAAACATGGAGACATTATTTCTTTCTGCACTACTGAACCATCTGATGGGTATAAAATTCGCTACGTTCTTCCAAGCCAGTAGATGCATAACCTTCTTTGTGTCCTACAAATTCTGCCGCCAGTGATGGCAAAGGGATGGCAGTAGCGTTTTATAAAATGAGGGCGACACCTAATCTGAGGCGCTAGAAGTATGCAGCCTCTGTGAATATAAAGCTTTGTCAGAATGTAAACAACTCTTAGCTGGTGCCCGGCGATCCGGCAGGCTATGAACATCCATTTACGTGAGTAAATTCACCAACTGATGCACTTTTTTAATCAATGTTTTTCCCGACATATTTCGGCGTTCAATGGCGCCATCTGTAATTGATTTTAAACTGAATTAAAAGACAAATGCACATAATTTTATAGATTTTGTGTACATTTTAAACATTTTCCCGTGTGGGTGTTATGTATCTTTTATATGTGCTACTACTGGAACTATTCTCCTGACAGTGCACAAGTGAACTACAAAACTCAAACTGTTGTGAACGATATGGGCGTCCTGCGCTAGTGACAATGAATACCCCTGATGATGGCGTCATTGGACGCCGAAACATGTCGGGAAATAACAGTGATTAAGAAAGTGCATTAGTTGGTGAATTTACTCATATATTGAAAATTCACGGTGGAAACAATATAAAAATCCATTTGCTAATTTAGACCCAGCGCGCACTGGCAACTTTTGTTGCTCAGCTGTTTAGTTGCCTGGATGGAGAACATTTGTCTATACTAGAGCGCGCGCACAGGCAAATTTCTGTTGCGGAAACTTAAAAGTTACAACCTGACCCCTTCTCGAGGCAACGGAACTGTCGCTTGTAACAACAAGACGCAGATGTTTCAGCCTGTCCGCGCACACTGACAATAAAACAGTTGCTTGCTGTGTGCTGTAAAGTGCACAACCCTTACGTAATTTGTCACGCGGCTATGTCTGTCTTCGAAGACGTGGAAAAGTTAATACTGGAGGTGGAGAGAAGACCACCTCTGTATAAAAGAAATATGAAAGGATACGGTGACAGGAGTTTGAAAGAGGAACTCTGGAACGAAGTTTTCGAGTCAGTCGTCACAAACATGAGTGAGCTTCCCGCTGAACAGAAATCAGCAAAAGGCATGTTAATTTTACTCTTTCCTGCTTTGCTTGAATATATGGCTCGTTATTAGATTATTGCTGAGGTAGAATGAAAGTCGAATTCAGTTTTGTGAAATTTAACAAATGGCAGGTGGCTTTACCCGTATTCTTCCTGAAGTTTCGGCTCAAACAAACACAGTCAGATCAAATTGAAGCCATTGTACATGCGAATAGAAATGTGGGCAACGTCAAATGTAAAAAAAAAAAATACCACCCAACTCCCAGTGCTTTCGCACTCACGAAATTGTCACATCTGTAATCAAAGTTTGAAAACAAAACGGAAGGAAATTTTAATTACATAAGACAAAGTCTTTTGTGGAAGAAATCTCTCTTGCGGTGACACAGACAGCTGTAGTTGAGTATTTTCTTAAGTAATTCGTGACCCAACAAGCGTTAGCAATTTATCAAAACTTTCTATGATCATCCTGAAGTATTCCTCCACAGTTTCTTAAACACCCATACAATTTATAAAACTGCCCGTTTAAAAGGCTTTTACTGACTATTGGATATACCCAATGTCGCTTTTTGCCTTGAACTTTCCTTATTCTAAGGAGAAGCGCACATAGACATGCTGTTTCTGTGATGTCCATTACGTACTGAAAGAAACAAGCTGCACATACAAGCAAGTGATTAGTTGCAGTGAGCGCGCGTTCACTGTGCCACCACCGGCAACTTTTCTATCACCACAACAGTTTAGTTGCCAGTGTACGCATAGCCTTACCGTGGAATCCCAGCTACCTGTGGGGGCGAGGCACACTTCATGTTTGCGGTTACTGTGGAAACCCCACTACCCGATCAAGGAAGGCGCAACCATGTACTTAGTTACGTTTGAAACTTCGCGACTCACGGGGCAAGCCGCAGTTCATGTAAGAAGTCACTGGGGAAACCCCGCAATCCGGGCAGGCAAGGCACACCCATTTACTTAGTTACCTTTGAAAACTCGCGACCCGTGGCGGCAAGGAACACTTCATGTACACAGTTACTACAGGCAGGCAAGGCATATGCATTTCCGTATTTCCCGCGGAAACTTCTAGATGTGAACAGGCAGGCAGGCACACTCACTTAGTTACCTTGGAAACCTGAAGAATTTATATGTCTGTGTATTATACTGTCGTATTAGTGCCCGGCGAACCTTTACGTAGTTAAAGTGGCAACACCAATTATCCGTGTCTGTTACATACCATGCGCCCGTCCGTCAAACTAAATTCTGTCTTGTCTTTTCCTGCCACCTTGTGGCGGTCAGTGTAACTCCAATGTGGGAGTGTGACAGAGACGGACAATACGACAATGTGTATAAGAGGGGCTTACTGCTTGCAGAATGCAAAACGTTGAAGATTCGAAGGAAAAACCACACCACAAAATCCCATAGAATTATTGAAGTTTTTTGTGAAGGACCCCGCAGCAGAGTGGACTGGCTGGCATTTAAGTACACATTAGACTGCAGTAGGGAGATTATAAATCAATAAAATATGACCGAGTACCGTACGTAGTGCATATACGTGTCAGCCTTCCGTTCTAAACACCCTGTATCGCTGTTCCCGGTTGCTGAACTTGTAAACTGTCACTGTCACTCTGCATTCGCATTAAACTGGCGTGACAAAGTGTTCTGTATACGTTGTACTAACCTGGAGTGCCAGAGTATTCTGTATACAGTGTATTAAATGTTCTGCATACGCTGTATTATAGTATGCAAGTGTTCTGCATACTCCATATTAAAAGTGGAATATCGAAATGTTCTGTAAAAACTGTATTAAATTGGAATGTGAAAACCTTCTGCAGATCCTGTACTAAACCAATGTCAAAGTGTCTACCATTAATTTCATTAGCAATCTTTATTATCTCTTCCTATAAGAATGCATAGTCTAGTTAATATAATGATACACGAATCTCGAATATCCGGAATTTCAAGTATCCGTACCGAATTGCTGACATTTTTACTAGTTAATAAAAGGACTTTTAATGAATGAGGAAAAACTAATTGAAGTTGTCGCATGCTACGTTGCTAATACAGCCATGTATTTCCCTCCTACGTTTAAGAATTCTATGCACGAACTGGTTAAATGTGTTACCATTTATGCCTCTCCGCCTATTCATTTTCGTTACCGCTTAATGGATTTTGATTAAGTTTCCTTAGCAAGAAGTTGAAAGTACAAATTCTTTAGCTGTGTGTTGCTTCATTGATGTTGGACTACTTAACCGAATCTTTTAACTCGAAACTCCTGAACCTGGAAATACATAAAATAAACTGTCCTTAAACAGATCTGAATTATGAAACGGATATTTGCAATAAAGTGTATAGCAGTTAATAAAGAATTTGAAAATTATAAACGAAGGGAAATTACATCTGACTTCATAGTTTTCAAAAGAGTAGTTAGGAGATTAAAGAGTTTAAACAACTAAAGTAGTCTCAGCCGGAGCGCTGTAACACGTTCGCACGTACAGTAAGGCAATGGTAGCACACACGCAGCTGTGTTGCTTGATGGCTTACAGTCTAACCGTAGCCACTCGACACGTATTTCGCGGGCAACCGTGGCGCCCCCGGAGACATTCAAGCGAAGATGTCATTTAGCACTTTCCTTAGGAAAGCCGCCACATAAAGCCCTACCAATTTCGCCCATTTCCTGGAAAACCGTGAAAGAAAATTATATTCTTTTTTGATATATATTGTCCCAGTTGGCGTGTACAACTGTATGTGGCAAATAATAACCGTCTACAGCCAACGTTATAAGATGTTTATTAGAAGATAAGAGCGACCAGTTTCGGTACTTACTGGACCATCTTCAGGCTCTGTTCTTATCCTATTATTACAAAACCTCTACATATATAAGTACAAGGCCTTCTCTTTTACAAGTCAAATTAATGCATAGTTTTGTTTTATAAAATTACAATAATTGTTTAAAATTATAATAAAAACAAGATAAGTAGGCAATTTTAATTAGTTGAAATGACTCGTCGAAGAAGCTGTCTGACTGTTGTGTTGTCTTCCTCAATTTTCTTCTTAAAATTTGATTCTTATACGTGCTTTGGTGTGTGTATCTGAGGTTCCGAGACCCTTGTTTATAAAATATAGCCCGTTCTTTACTTCCTTGAGTTGTTTGGGTTTCCTTTATATCGTATGGTATTTGAGTTCTTTAGGTCTGGGGAAACTATCTTCTTTGATTTTTGTCGTGATGATATTAATTAGCTGACGTTTTAATGTCTAGTAGCACTTTGATATTGAGTGGTTCTGGTAGCTGTTCTGCATAACCGGTTCTTACTCTTGCGTTTATCTTCTTGTCCTTATGATTACGAGTGTGTGACGCGTGAGCCACACGCCGTAATCACAAGCTCAGTAAGAACCGGCTATGCAGAACAGCTACAAGGACCACTCAATAACAAAGTGCTACTAGACATTAAAATGTCACCTAATCAATATCATCACGACAAAAAATCAGATAATTTCCCCAGATCTAAAAAACTCAAATACCATACGATATAAAGGAAAACAAAGTAACTCAAGGAAGTAAAAAAGGGGATACATTTTATAAACAAGTCTCGGAACCTCAGATACACACACCAAAGCACGTATAAGAATCAAATTTTAAGAAGAAAACTAAGGAAGACAACACTACAGTCAGACAGCTTCTTCGATGAGTCATTTTAACTAATTAAAATTGCCTACTCATCCTGTTTTTATTATAATTTTATAACAATTATTGTAATTTTATAAAACACAACTATGCATTAATTTGACTTGTAAGAGAGAAGGCCTTCTAATTACATATGTAGAGATTTTGTAATAATAGGATAAGAACAGAGCCTGAAGGTGGTCCAGTAAGGACCGAAACTGGTCGCTCTTATCTTCTAATAAACATCTTATAACGTTGGCTGTAGACGGTTATTATTTGCCATATAAAATTAGATTGACTTCATCACACTCAGACACACACCACAGTCGGTAGGACTCCTCTGGACAGGGGATCGGCCTGTTGCAGAGACCTCTACCTTGCAAAACAAACACTCAAAAGAGACAAACATCCATGCCCCAGGTGGGCTTCGACCCCGCGATTCCAGCAAGCGCTCGGCCGCAGACTTACACTTTAGACGGAGAGGCCACTGGGATCGGCATAAGTGGTTTTTACCCGTGCAAATAATTGGCACGTAAAGGATTAGGATATTTAATCAACAAGAAGTACAGCACTTTAAATTTAATAAGCATTAAAAATCGTCCTAGTTAATGCCTTACTTGGAATTTCTGTCGGAGATGAACGGATCAGAAGCAGCATGTAAGTAAGAAGCGACAAGCTGAAATCGACAGCCCTGCTTCCGGTGGAGGGCAAGGAAAGTGCGTAAAATATATTAGTTTTTGTTGGTCTCCTCTTGAGGTTGCACTGTGAATATTTGACCTCAGCTTGCTTGTTTAAAAACATTTTTTGAGAGGGAATAGATAAAGAAAATGAAATTGTCATCAATGCCTAAATATAGGCTTTCTAAAAAAATAAATCTGTTTCAGAAGAAGTATGATTCTGTGACGTTACCCGAAGCGAGGAAACAGAAAATTCGGGATAAACCTCTTTAACTGGTATTGGATAGGAATTTTAAATTTACTTTCCTTCCTAAACGCTTCCCCTGTGTAAGCCATGAAGAGGAATGAGGCGTAAAATTATAGCTCCATCCATTCTTATGGTCAACATTAGACGGTAGTGGTCAGCTTCACGCCCTGGCCACTTTACCCGCAGAGAAATATAACCACTTCCCATTGACTAAGAAACTGGATGGGAACCAGAGCTGATCTGGACGCTTTGGAAAAGATACAGATATCTTTCAACTGTCGGGATTCAAACGGCTACTCCTCGACAGCCCAGCCCCTGGCCTAGTCACTATATTGAGATCTGCGCTCTTCTGGGATGTTACACAGCGTGTAGTGGCAATCCTTTACCTACATTTTGGGACAACCTATCTGTCCCATCTTTAAGGAACAAGAAGTCACTTGAAGATGTGACCGATACGCTGTTCCCGAAAGGTCAGTAAAGGAGTACCACTCGACATTGCGTAATATCGCAGAAGATGGCAGATCTCATCAGCTTTGGCATTCACTGGGCTCTCACGGCTCTCTTGCTTTCCTGCCTCAAAACGAAAACCGTAGTCTTCTGTGATCAACATGCTGCGGGTTTGTGTTGTATCTTGCGTCTCTGTTTTGTTTGCCTTTGTTCCTGTGTTTGTCTTTGACTTTGTGTCGCTGTTTGTGTTTATGTTGTGCGTATATAGCCTCCATAAGCCGATGCAGAAGGTGTCAAATAACGACTCTCTCAACTGCTAAGTTTATTTATCGCCAGAGTTATACGAATGAAGGACGGAAATGGAGAATTTGTGTCCAGTACTTAAATTTTCTTTGGAGAGTTAATGGAATGTTGTGACCCTTGCACTCACGCATATCAAACCTTGCTTGAAGTGTAAATTAGATCATCCAAGAGACACAATTTTTCATATAATAAGCAACAGAACATTATACATTTGTCAATTTTATATCTTTAAAATTCCGTTACATTTTATCATTTATGTCGGAACTGACTTTCCATGTTTTTTGGCTGACTTAGTTAAAGTGACACCTGTTCAAAATCTAGGCATTGAAAGTTGGCTGTCCTGAAGGAATTTTTTGAAGATGTGCTTTGTTTAAAATCATCACATGTTTTACTAGCATCAACAAACCATTAAAACATTAGTGTGAGTAATCCTAACATTCCAGAGCATCCAACAATTATTCCATGGACATTAGGTGCCCAAAGTTGGCGGCTAGGAATCGCTAGTTGTAAGGGCTCTACAGTCCAGTTCTCAAGTACTAAAAAAATTAAAACTTCACATACTCCATGTGTTCAGTGTCAATTCACCTCATTTATGACGCCGTGTAATGCATTTCATAGGAAAGTGCTTTTCTCTCCATTTCCACATTGACTGAATTACGTGCATGTAGAAGCTGAATAACAAAGCAGCACTTTCATCCGAAAAGTTGGTGTCAATTTATACCATGCGGTGTCAACTCCCACAGGATTCCGAATTGGATTACACTCACACATTTTTAAAGTCATACAATCTAAAATTACACTTAACAGTCAATTATTCTTGCTTAGATACGTTTTAACCTACATCGCACCCAGCTACACTGTACTTCGTATGTTTTTATAGGCTCTTTACCTGTGCATGTATCACATTTCACTTTATGTCATATTTTACACTGATTTTGTGTACGAATTCACTGGAAAGCTTCAGATCTCTTATTGTATTTCACTGCTGTATGGTAATCCTTCTTATTTTCTTCTGTACAGACCGATTATGGCTATTAGTATAGCTGCAATATGTAGCTCCTGATATTCTTTAAAATGTAGTTGTGTTGGCAGATTGTTTATTGGTGTTCAAGTCCCGGAAGGATCTCATTTGCAAAACAGAACGCCTGATAACATAAATCTGTATGTTGCTTTTTGTCTCCGCGGGAATCCAAAACCCGAGGTCAACTGAATACGAAGCAAGAGTGAATGTAATGCTTTCAGGTTTCGAACGCATAGTGGAGCCAACAATTAAGTACTTTTGAAATTAATGTTGAGTATGTAATTAATGTCGTGACCAATTTCAGATGCCTTACAGGAATTTAGGAAGGTTTGTGATAAGTCTGTACAGGCTACACGCACTTGACTCTATATCGTAAAGAGTTTGTGCCCTTTCCTAACTATGTTGAGTTACGCTCTAAATAGCTGGACTCTAATTTTAGGTTCGATAGTGAGTGAATATGAGTGGTGGATTAGTACATGGCATGCGGAAAGCAAAGTATTCTGAGAGAAGACTGTCTCAATGCTACTTTGTCCACCATAAATCCCACGTTTCCTACCGTTGATAGGTTTTTTGGGAAAATAAATGTGCAGGGTGATACATATAGAACTCTTGAGACTTTTCTGCCTGCAATTATGGAGCGAATGAAAGCAAGCAGATGTAACATGCTTTAGAAGCATTACTTGTTCATGCCGGTACTGTGCATGAGCAATTTGCTGCGGCCTCAAAAGTTTACACTCGCTGCACGCATTACGCACTTATACGTCTCAACGACCCGGCCGTTCTGTATAAATCACCCTGAATTATTCCGCGCAGAGGGGATTTAGTCTTTTTGAGACAGACTGAGGAGGGAAGTAACTGAAACTAAGGCAGAGGAAGTAAAAGAGGCTGAAGGAATTTTCGCAATGAGGAGCTAGAAGATATGTAAATTTCTTCAGATGTTCAAGTGAAATCAAGTGAAGGAAGATAACTTGAGAGGAAAACGTAGCAGACATGCGAAACAACGAGATCTTTCGCGAGAAGTATACGTCGATAATGTACGAATAATGTAAGGAAATATTCTGATAGTGTGATGTGCGTGAATGTTGATTGGATATATCGGGCTTGTAATCATGTCAGTGGTGAACTCATCTGAATTCAGTAATGCAACTTCCGCTTCCAGAAATTTGAAAAAATTTCTCAAGTGGCTCAAACATTGTCACTTTTTTAAGAAGATTCTGCTCTGTGTGTTCAACACTGCCGTGTCTCTACCCTTGACAGCCACGAGAAGTGTAGCTTTCTGTTTGCACTGAATGAATGCCCGCACATTATACAGCACATCCAGTGACTGTGTATATCAAACGGAGTTCTCCTGAGTCTTGTCCAGTTCTGTAGCCTTCGTGCAGAAGACGTTGTGTTTGAATTGTGGAGCTGTACGTGAATCAGCCTGAATTAAAAAAAAATGTTTCATCCTGCTCCAAACTTTGAAGTCATAAACTCTTCGAAGTGTTTTGTATCATTTGGGAGCCGTTATTCAGATGCTGTCTCCGTCCGTGTTTAACCATAATATGAACCAAGGACTGCCGTAAATTTTCTCGGGATCTTCATAAGTCAGTTGATAACAAATTCCAATTTGAGGTTTATTTTCTTCTGGAATGTGACGTCTCGTCAATGGGCAATCCGTTCCGGCGTTTCAAAGAAACAGAGTGACTTCGTATTCGACGGTCTAGAGGAGCAAGACATCTAGACCCGTAACGATAAAGGAAATGTGTTTTTGGATCATCGGGAGACGAAAGATTAAGTCTTACATATTAAAGTAGTATGTTCTTTGAAATGCCAACACCCGATTGCCAATTTTCGCGAAGTTGTATCCCAGTGGAATGTAGTCCTCAACGGAACTGCCATGAAAGCTTCACGATTCCGTTAAAATTATGTTTAACCATTTCCCGTCAAAATTATTCTCGTGAATTCTAACACTGTGGTACAAATTAATTTTCCAGAATCTCTCTAAACTTCAAAGTTAAAAAGCAGACGCTACACAAAGAGAAGGTAAGGATGACTTAAGTAAAACACTGGAAAATAACGTGTCGATTTGTGCTCGACATTGGACCTAGTACAGCGGAAAGCGCTGTGGGGTCTAACTCGACATTCAACCGATAATGGTTTACAATGAATAACATTAACACAGATATAAGTTTGTGCGTCAGTGTATTCAATTTATGCTATATTTCGGTCACGTTGCATTTTTTTCGTATTTGTTAATATACAGTGTTGTAGACTGAAAGAAACCCGGTGTGGCATTAAAAAATAATGGAGGCTATGTGAAGAAATACGAACTTTTCTTTGCAGACCTGGAGTTTAACCCAGTGTGTCTTAATTACACAGAAGAACTTTAGGAGACTTCAGATGCCTTCTGGCCCGATGGCAGAGTGGATGAACGTTACCGATTTCAATACTGAGGGTCTGAGACGGAGTCAGAGGTGAGTCAGACGTGGAATGTTTTTGCTGGACAGCACGGCTTGGGACAACTTCCGTTCGCTCGAACGGAGCGTTGTGTGTAAGTGGTTGCTCAGTTTCAGGATCACTGGCACACTATATATTGACGTTCTTAGAAAAAACAAGGACTGATAGCAGAAATGTGTAACCCATGACTAATGTAGACACTAAGCCAGACAAACTTGAATAACGTGGTGTTAGCCAGTCGCATTCTGTCGTGAGGAATTGTTAGGCTACTGACGGCAGATATTTGAGGGACTGAAATTTTCTTGTGTGACTTACCCAATTTCCTAAATTTCGTTGAGCCCTGGGGACTAAGTAAGTCTGTCCTCCATCCTTAGTGTAAAATCTAAGTTCGAAATGCTGTGGAAGCCTGTGATAAATTTAAAGGGACTGGATGCTTTGTGTCGTTACAAGCAACTGTTGTTACATCTGAGGGGAATAATATTAAGATTACCAGGAGTAATTAATTCGTATCACGTAATATCTGACGCTACAGACGACGTGTCGCAAGAACCGATGTCGCTATAAACAGCTATGTCTGTATACGTGTGTCCTGCTGCTTAGTGACATTAAGCACGGGTAGTGTAGTCGGTATAGTGAATATGCTACGGGCTGGACGGTCCGGCATTCGAATCCTGGTGGAGGCAAGAGATTTCTGTCTTATCCAGAACGTCCAGTATGTTCTGGGGTCCACAGTCGCATATTCAATGAGTACCGGGGTTATTTTCCGGAGGTAAGTCGGCCGGGACGTAAAATTAACCACTCACCTGCAACTAATGCCGAGGTTAAGAATGAATGGGACTGCATTTCTGCCCCCCCCCCCTCAATGCCTTCATGACACGGAAAGGGAGAATTGTGCCTTTACCTTCGGATGTTATGAACACGCTGTCTGTGGGATTTTACTCCAGGAACTTTACCCGAGCAGCAGGATATACACGGAATAATGTGTTTTCTTGGTATCCTAACAAAGTGGTTTGGTGTTTTCCCAGTGTGACTACAGTTACCTCTACAGGCTTTTCGCAGGCGTTCTGTTTTCGTCTAACATGAGACGAATTTCATAAAATCATAGAAAAAGGAACTGATTTAAAATCGAATCCACTGATGGCACAGGAAATTTAACAATTTTCCAAGCATTCATTTTTCCGTAAATTTATTCATGTCTTTCCCTTATCGCTATTACCTCAAATACAGAGTGTGAAGGACGGACGTACCGATACTGTGAATATGTATAAATAAATGTATATATGCACTAGTCATTTCTGCGTGCGTTTTCCTGGTTTCTTGCAAGGAAATTTCGTGTTGCGGTAAACGCCAGGGTCTGATTCATTCCTTGATAGGACTTGATTTTGAATATTTCAGACACACTTCACATATTTGTGATATGCTTAGTATTGCATCTGGCCTTATGAGACTCCACGTTGTTTCATTTCACTGCTTTGAATTTGTTGCAGCAAGTGAACCTGTCCTGCAGAATTATTGCTCTGGTGGTGCCTGCAGTGGAATCCGTGGGAAAATAACGTGGCACGACTGAGGCGACCATCCACAAGACTGCAACCTTATAAATCAGCGTAGGAAGAAAAAACATTCTACCACTAGCTATTTCGGGTGTCCTTGGTTTCATATTTACTGCTAAGTAGCCTTACCAAAAATTGTGCCGTGTGTAAGATTGCGGGTAGTGCATGGGGAAAGGGACAGATGGTGCATCGTCTTTCGAAAAAGGAACCTCCCTTTGTACTGAAACCTTATGTAAAATCTCAGTTCCCTAGCCTTCCTATTGCAGTAAACTTTCCATGAAGGGTCAGAACTTTCTTTCTCTAAGCACCGATTGAAACACTCAACAGAATGCTCAGTTATGGACGCGGCCTACAGCAGACCACCAGATAATTATAGCGGCAAAGGCCATTCCATGAAGTAGACTTAGTCTCGAAAGTACAGTTAATTACTCGCTGAACTTCTTGACTTATGGCCGGGATCGCCTCCCACAGCGCACCTCCCCTGAACACCTGTTTGCCGTTTTCAGGGGCTTTTAGGTCATAATTCCTCTGCACTCACAATTCTGTTTCCTATTTTTGTTTATGCCTCTTCTTTTTTCTATGTTGGCAGTTTGCTGATATCGGTTTTCATAACCTGATTAGGCGTACTTAAGCTAGAAGCTATATATTCTGCTGAGTAGTGGAATGGCATAACCGTTGCAGTAATCAGGGTAGATTGTTACATTTTTGTTAGAGGCCAAATTCGCAATGCACGGCATTTCATTACAATTACACAACTCTTGGCGGTGCTAAATGTTATAATTTTTTTATATTACTTCTTTATGGAAAAAAAGTATGCGTATTCAGCATATTTTTCTTTTCATATCAAAAGAGATAGTACCCGACTTCTAGATGGAAACCTGTTGTTCTAGCCTGTAATTTAAATTAATTTATTGTCGAAATGTTCATTACCACGAAATTACAATTCCGAAAAAATCATAAGTGGATTGTGTGGTTCGTGTTACAGTTTGAAGAACAGTCGCTACATGCCACTTCTGATGAGCAGATGTTTCAAAAGCAACCTTACTGTCTGCTTCCGGCTCTGCTCAAATTTTCTATATTTGGAAACCAAGAAATATTTTCTGTCACAAGAAACACCTCAATAATGTTGCAAAACATTGTATTACATTAGCCATTTTATTTTATCAGATTCCTCGTATTGTAAGTTTTCATTTTGTTTTTCTTTTAAGTGTAAGTTAATTCATTTCAATTTAGTGATGGTTGTGTTAATAGAGATATTGATTATATTTTTCTTACGTGTCTACACTAAATGTGTTATGCCTGTTGAAAATTACAATATATTTCTCCATGTAGCTACAAATTCTGTCTTCAGGCAATCCATATTTTCCATGTTCATCAAGTGCAGTCCAAATATACAGGTATGTTCCCTTAGCTAGATAATTTATCTAAATATACCACATAACCTACCGCACGTTTTAATGGTTATTTCTGATTCTTTACGTAGAATTTAATCAGGCAGTAAGTTTAGTATTCTTAAATTGTTCCTAATTTTTATGTGCGTTTCAATGCTGCATCAGAATCCAAAGTTACGGAATGAAATGAGCATTTCATAATTGAGCTGTGAATGAAATGTCCGGCGACACACTCTGTGCAATCTTTGCTGTTTTAAAGTGGAAGCATGAAAAGTTAGAATGTAACCTTGATCCAGCTATTTGGCATGTGGGCTCTTGGACATAATAAATGATCGGCCACTGGTCTCTCATTAAATTAATTTTATGGTCGATATTGTACATCGTACATGTAAGACTGAAGTTAAAGGTAAATGGAGGGTTTACGTGTGCATATTATGCTTCGTGAGATCGTGCCAAGTTTAGGCAACTTGGTCAGCCTCACGCTCTAGCCGATTTACCCAAAGCATGCTTTGGATAGTAAGCTATTTGGGGGTTACAACTGGTGACGCAGTTGTCAGGGTTGTAACCTGTGTTGTCCTGCTAGTAGCTTAGTCACTATACCCACTGAGCTGTCCCGGCTGCTGGGGGAAAGAGGACAGCAGTTGCTTCGATGTATGTGCTGATAGGTTACATGATTATCCGGAAATTTAACATTATGCAATTCATTTCGTTTCCATAATGTGTACAGCCGCTGAGGAATTGTGTTATCATCGTTAACTTTTAAGACTTCATTTTTCTGTTTCTGACAAGAGAAACCCAATTTCAAGCAGTCCTCGTGAATTAACACTCTCCGATCCGATGTCTTGAACAAGCCACATGTGTTTTATTGTCTAGATGATGATGATGATGATGATGATGATAATAATAATAATAATAATAATAATAATAATCACCATGTTCATTAATACAGTACGTTTTAGCGGCATCAGGATCTACTGAACTAAAGAACGGTCTTTCCAAGACAGATATTTCAAAAGGGTTATGGATCTGTATTGCTGAAATTCTGCTTTCTTATTAATTCCGTCTAAAATTTGTTTTTAACAAACAAATGCGAAGTAGGAAACTGACAGTGCCGCCTCAAGATGAGGCCAAGATAAGCTAACATATTAAATGTACTTTCCTCCGCCTCCACCTGATGTAGGGCTATCGATTTCAACTTTTGTTTAAGGACACGTGTTAGGAAGCTTTTGTTGCTTCCTCTGAAGGAAATTACTCAGACTCAAGAACTAATAAGTAGAATTTTTAATGTTTATTAATATTAAGTTGCTTTAATGTTTACTGATTACATATTTTTACGCTATAAGTACGAATTTTTCGCATGAGTAAACGGGTGCTTCAAATTTAAGTTTTTACCAGGCATAGAGTGCACTCTTTCCGCTACCTAGACTAAACCGGTCACTTTATGTAAGCAAATAGTCACCACCAGCCTCTGTTCTTTGTCGAATGTGAGAGACGAATTCATAATAGCACGTATTAATCCTGATTATGACAAATTGCAAAGAAGAAAAACAAATAATGTGTACTCAAATGTACCAGTCGTTCTTCGAATGTAATCAGTTTAGCCGTGTTACATCACAGTATTCGGAAACTTCCGGCTGTGGTTATACCTGTAACCACACCGTTTTGCTGCCTTCCCTTTATGCCACTTTTCCACTTTGTAAAGGTCAAAGTGTTTAAGTGTGTGGTTTATGTAATTTCCTTGGTCACTCAGCCACCAGTCTCTGCGGGAACAACATCAGAATTAGGTTTCGGGCTTTGCATTCCAAAATTATCTTTCGACCTCGGAGGTTGTTGAAGCTCTCGGGAGTGCGATGGGTTGAATTGTTATATCTGTGCTGCAACAGCACTACCAGACTGTTGTTGTTTATATGGAGCCTGCCTTCAAAGTGCGATATTTATTCTTAAAAATGTCGTGTGGTGCTAAGATATACAGTAAAAGCATATACACCAGGCTGTAAGTATTGATTTTGTTTGGTTTAAGTGTCGATTGTGAGTAAATAGATGTATTTGATTTTGTGTGTGATGTATGCTGGCGGCTCCATCAGTTTGTATGTTCGATCCACGGCAAGTAGTTTAATTGTGTTTTGCTAAAACAAGTAAGAAACTGGGGCTGGGGAATTTGGAACATGTTGTAAATTCATGAAGTTGTGATTCGTTGGTATTGTTTTCAGCTACAGAATTAAAGGTTTTTTTAGATATATTTTATGTTGCAATCTTGTCGTCTGTTGTTACTGAAAATTCTAGGATCGAAACCGGATGAGGTTTCGGGACGTCATTAAATCAATATAAGACAGATAATTGGATTCTTTTGAAAGCAAGTTAGTTAGAAAAAGAGACTAGCGTAGGATAGGGAAATGCCTTCGGCAGACACCAGTCATACATTTTGCAACTGTCAGAAAGTATCACAATTCGTTAACAAGCCGCTTTGTAAAATTTAATGCTTGACAAGTTTTTTGATACTAATTTTCGAGTAGGAGGAAACGTACGGCCACGCCCCAATTTATGCAGTAATATTGAATACGGGAATTCTATGATTACTTTAGGTAGTAAAGCGCGATTTTAGGAATAGCTAATGAGGACGCAGAATAAGAATAATTGAATTTCGGCCTTTGGGGATTCGGGAAATTTGAATTTCTGCCAATAGGGTAGAAGTAGGTAGCGCGGTGGGGGTAATTATGAGTAGGTAGATTTGTTGATCTGGCAATGATTCAAAAACAATACAGATTCGGCATTCGGAGAAGGCAGACACAAAACTAAATGCTCCCTAAATTTTAGCTTTTTCACAACAAAATTATAATTAGAAACTACGGAATAAAGTGTTATACGTAAAGCTGGCCATTTAAATTACTGATCTGAAATTTTATCAACCATCATTCATAAACATCAAAATTAAAAAGCTTCGCGTCACTTGAGACTGAGAGAACTGTGCAGTAAAACTTTTTATTAGTGAACTGAATAAAAAAATTACTGAAAAACCTCCAAATCAAAAGTATCGATAATTCACGCCTAATAGCATTCACCGAGGTGAACTCAGTGCCCACCACACGGAATACACCCGGAATATAGCCACGCACTTCAACCAACACCGAGACATCAGATGAATAACAACAGGTAAGAATAACAGCTGATTAAACTAAAATTATATTAGGTACTAAGGGTACATGTGCTTACCCGTATATAGTATTTGAATTTGATATAGCCTATAGATTGTATTAGGTACCGAGACCCGATCCGGAAGATTTGTTACCCGAAGCACACTTTAATAGTGCCTTTGCATCCCTGGCTATCAGCAAATAGAAGCAATCACCCGTATTGCGCAACATCCCTTGTGCTGCAGTCGTAACTAGCCACACGCGTTAGAAAATTAAAGAAAGTTAATTCATGTTTAACTTGAAATTAATCAGACGTGTTAGTGTCTTTGGTTAATATGCATCTGGCACAAACGATTGGAGTAGACAGAAGATAGAGAAACGCCATGCCAGCACAAATTTGGGAAACTGCGAACGCCGACAGTTATGACGGGAGCTGTAAGTTTCTTTGCATGCGGATCGTTGTTTATAGAATTAAACCCGCTGGATTTGCATTTCACAGAGCGAACATACTGCAGTCTGAATAAGTACTTACGATGTGTACACAGCAGGGCTTTCATTTCCAGTTCAGATAGACATAATGCTTCCTTAATACGATCAGACAAGAAATTAAAAAAGAAATTACACTTTTTCATTTATCAGCACATAACTTACGGAAATGTTGAAAGGGAATGATATTTTACCTTTATTTTAATGTAGATTCATTTTAGTGTCAAAAGAATTTTATAATATGTACGAACACTGATAGCCTTTGTGCCTACTTATAAAAATTTCTATAAAACAGACAGTAGTAACTATCCAGGCATATCACTTTTGATAGGGACAGGGGGCGTGCTGTTGTGAATGCGGTAATGAACCTCCTAGTTACATAAAATGCGGGGAATTTCTTGTGTAGCCGACAAACTCTTAGCTTCTCCTCAAGGCCTCTGCTCCATTGAGTTAGTTATTTAGTTGGTTATATACTCGGACACCTACTGGCTAACAAATAATGAGTGATTTATGTACCCACACTTTACATATGTAAACATATCCACGTAAAATAATTTTAAAGTTGAGTGTGTACAACGACATGGACCTTATCCCTTGAAAACATAAATATGAACATGTAATTACTAGACTTTCCAGTACTTATATTTTGTATATAGGGTAGAAGTTGTAGCGACTTGCTACGGGATGGATGATCCGGGATCGAACCACTATTAAGAAGAGATTTTTCCTACCGTTCCAGAGGCAAACCAGCTCCCTGTTTCTTCCTTGGAATTAATGCTGCCTGGTGGGAAGTGTTTTGAGCATTCACCCCTTCCTAGCGTCGACGTTGAGAATGTGTACTTCTAGATTCCTCCGTGCCTGCATTGGCATGTTACGGGGCCTCATTATATGGTGTATGTGTGATTAAGATTATGACGGCTTGCGAGATTTTGGTCCAAGACTTTGGTAAACTCGTACTAACGATACAGTAAAGGCTGTGGAAGCGGCAATCTATAAGTGCGCAAGAAATGTCATTTCCCTGCCCAGCATTAAGCGGTTTTGTAATGGTGACGCAGTGAGCTCAGTGTGAGATACGCACACAAATTTATGTTATTTATAGGCACACAATTTTGAAGAATTATGCAGTTACTTACACTCAACGTACTGCCTGTTAGTCTGTCCTTGACGCCATACAAGACAAATTTCCAAAAATTGTTTAATTCCTGTAACAATTTCTGCGTAAATTAGTGCTCCTACGGGATCTCGTCTAACGCGGATTTCACGCTCAGTTGGGGTTTGTATACAGAACAACAGTTGAAAAGCATTTAATTTGCATTTACAACTCAATAAAAAGCAGAATTATTTGAACACCACCAATTTAATCTTGTAGAATGATTATCGATTATCTACATTATCAACACAATAACAGGGCTTCGTACAGGCAGACCAGGGTTCGATTCCCATTACAGCAAATAATTATCGTATAAAATAACAACAGAAACACCGTCTGACACCACCGTATGTATTTGTATTTGCACACTGTAACATGTATTCTAATATGTGTGCTAATAAGCACGCATATTGGAATACATGGTACAGTGTGCCAATACAAATACATACGGTGTTGTGTCAGACTGTGTTTACATTTTTATTTTACAGTTGAATTGACACACGGTGTTAACCCAAGTAAAAGTATTTATCCCTTCTCCTAAAAGTTGAAGTCGACTCTGGGTTACACGTAGCTTATATTAAGTTGGAATGTGGAGCCCTTCTAAAGGGACTAAAATAGTAGGGTGGCCAAGCAAAGACTCACTTCCATCCGACGCTGCGGGTAACACGACGGGCAACCTAACTATAAGGGGAATATTCAGACGGAATCACGTAAAATTTGCTGCTATGGGGAAACAGTATGTATTACACAATCTGAGTGTGAGTGTCTGTAGCCATAGCAATGCTGCATACTAAGCCCATGTGCCGTGTTATAATGTCACCTGTGGTCTGTTCTGCTGTACCGCATTTTCCAGCCTTACCTCATAACGAAACGGTTTTCTGAAAAAAATGTTTGGACCTAAAATGTGCGTTCAGCTGTGCTGTGTGATGGTGTTGCATCGCACAGCTATGTACTGTGACGGTGTGACATGGCACAGTTGTCTAGACGTATGGTGTTACATAACACAACTGTGCATGTGGTGGTGTTACATTGCACAATCATCCTGTAAGTACTACTTAGAGTAATATTATATGGGTCTACCGGCACTGCATCAAATCTTTTGTTGCCAGTGGCAGTCATTACCACTATGTAAACGTGATGGAAAATAATGATGATGATGATGATGATGATGATAATGACAATGTTACGTAATTTCAACACTGTAAGCCTGAGATAGGTTTTAGTATCATTCTTCTGTCTGTGAGTGTCTTCTAGGTGTTTTCTTAGCTCTCCTTCCTGTACGAAACTTTGTGTGTCTTAGTCCACTCTCACATTTGCACTACGTATTTTCATAAATTATACTAAGCATTCCGCCTGACACAACTTTCATTTATTATCATTATTAGTATTATTATTCATATTTTCAAACTACATTTTTCGATAAAGCCCATCACCATCAGGTGTTCATTTTATATAAAATCTTAAAAGTCAAGGTTATTCATTCACAAGTCAACAGGCAGTTGTCTCTGTTCCCACCTTTGGAGATTGCTTACTATCACGTCGACAAGATGCCTTTTGTGTCTGATAACAGGCCTACTATATGCTGGCTATTATCTGCCATTATAAAATTAATCGCCTGAAAATGCAATAAGAGCCAACTCGTGGGACGCCGTGCATATGTACTTCAGACTACTAACATTGTCCAATACAGTAACAGAATAACGGACCAGCACCACCATATTAATCTTGAGACTGAGCAGCTGGTAACTTCTGGAGAAGAAATTACTCTTAACAATATTAGTTTATTTTTGTTTTGATTTTCGTTGTCCCAGTTGGCGTGTATAAACTATATGTGTTATTATTTTTACACACACAGTTAATTTATTTCTTTTAAGATTGATATTATACATTTGTATCGTTACTGTCTTCTAAAATAAGATATTCTAAATACTTCAACAACGTTGTTTATCAGATTTTTACCCTTTTAACATTATTTCAGAGAATTCCCATATCAGAAATTTAGTCCTGGTGCTAGAGTAAAATTTTCCCTCTACCTCGTTAAGAATGGTGTTATGAAGGCATGTGAGGGAAACAAGATGCAGCTTCATGTTTTCTTAACTTCTGCACAGGGGGGACACTGCGGGCAACTTCATGCCAATGCCGTTTTACCCCTAATAAAGAGACCCTGTACCCAATGAACAGATGGCTGAGTGGGTCCCAAAGCCAGTCTGGACACTTTGAAGGAAATAAAAGTCTCGTGCTGATATCGCAAATCGAGAAAGTTCCTCGGTCGTCCAAACTACAGCCTAGTCACCATTTTCTTAGTGTGTCACAATCTGTAAGCCACTTAGTTAGCAGGCAGTTCTAGTTCTGGTCATATTTTCTTTCTTTCCCTCAGCTACACTACTTGTGCGAATTGTATTGAACTTCGTGCACGTGGCAAACTGCAGCCTTCTTTTAATCACTGTTGGTAAATATTCTGTCGACATATTATTTTCTTATTTCTGTGTTTTAACTGTATACGAATATTTTACACGTACATTATTTGTGTATTTTATTCTGCCTACCCATTTCACATTCTAATTCTTTAAAAGCATCCTACTGCCTCCATCAGTGTTTGGAATTATGGATGTGTTGCATAGTTTTCTAATATAGCCTGCAGATATAAAATGATCCTGTCGCAACCAATTCGACAATATGTAAGGAGTGGAAATGTGAGTAAATATTCCTGTTTTCTATTACGTGTTCAATGGTAGACATGACGTGTTTGTAGCCACGTCTTCTGTGAAAGCACATTGATTTTCCACGGTGTACATTTCTAAATATTTACTGCTTGTCGAAATCTCAATGACAGATATACGAAATTAATATAGGCGTAAGGCGGCTGCTGTCAAGTTTTAGGCGCATTCGCATAATCGTGAAAAGCGCTTGTTACCTTCGTCATGTCTGTCCGTCTGTCCGCATGTATCAGCTCGGCTGCCACTCGACTGATTTTCCTGCAATTTTATGTTGGGTACCTTTATAAAAACCTGTCGAGAAAATTCAGATACGGTAAAAATGGAACAAAAATATCGGGCACCTTGCATGAAGGCCTACGTACGTAGTTTTATTTCGCCGGCGACACTAAATCGCCATAAAAGCGCTGTCTTCAAGTGGAATTGTATTAGACTGTCAGGACAGCGGAGGAGGTACAAATATTACGCGAACGCAGTACAATCCTAGGTTATATTTACATGCGTATCTCGTTCTGTTGAAAATTCGAATGCTTGGTTAACTGATTTGTGTAATGGTGTCACTACTGACGGAACTTCATAACCTCACCTTAAAAACACTCTTACTGTTGTTCTGAAGTGTCTTCTGCTGGAGAGTTCTGTTGATATTCAAAACTCCCGAGCTGACACTCGGTTAAGATTTCCATAAATGATATTCCTACGTAGTCGAGCTTCCTATATACATGTGACTACATTAGTACCAACTAATGCAAGTACCCCATTCTCCGGCAGCTCAATCCGTTAGCCAACACTGATAAAAGAGGACTTTATAACAGGTCGCTTGTAGAGACACTTCAAACGAACCTGCAGCTCCGCCTACTTATTTGGTAAGCTCGTCACACCCACCAACACCTCCACCTCCATCACCGCCACTACCAACACCCTTATCCTATAGCGACAGGGATAATGGTCTACACTTCACAAGCAACGCTCCCGCATATTTGTTACGCGGTTCGCTTACAGGGTAGAATTTTAAGTACTCAAGGGTCGCTCCTTGTCACATACAAATCATACTAAAATGTTTTATGTGTACAAATTATGATTAATAATCTTAATTTAAGCCTGTGTGTGTTTTTACGTACAGGCGTGTGCATGTTCTGTATAAAACAGAAGAACAAAAACTGTGTTAGTGTATAGACGGTATGCTATATAAGCAGGTGCAGACAGCCGACAAGGGGTGGTCCTCCATATCGGGTATCGGACGGGGGCTAAGAAGACCTCACAGTCAAAACCAATTTTGCAAGGAGCGACAGTGCCAATTTAAAACCGCTTTCACAAAAAACTATCAGAGGATGAAGTCTAGAGCCTGCTTTATGCCATTCAGTGCAGAATCGTTTGTCTTCCCATTTGCTGTCTAAAGTCGTAAATGTTAAAGACGTATACAGGAGCTATAAATTTTACGTATTTTATATGAGTCTGAAACTTGATTCCCACATTAAGGGAGGCAGATCCTACATAGCCTGAGGTCGCTTTGAAAGAGGATGCTGTGGGAAATATTTGAACCTAAGGCTGGAGAAACAGTAGGAGTGTGGAGCAAGTTGTATAACAGAGGGCTTCGCAGTTCCTAATCTGTATTCATTACTAATCGGATGAGCCGATAAAGTGGATGAGTAGATGGGTGGGGCAGGTATGCCCCGCAGAAACACGCAATTCTCTCTGGCGGTAATGCGTCCAAGACTTGAAACTGACCACTCAAATCCACCTAGTGCCGAGGTCATGAATGAATGGACGTATAGCTCCAATCTCCCATATGTCTTTATAGCATGCACAGCGACAAACCTACCTTCACTTTTACAATCGTGATAAGAACGTGGCGGAACCAAGGAATTTTGAGGTGCGGGCAGGACGACGTTATTACCGAAGTACAGCAGCCATGAAATCTACGCTTTTCTAAGATATTACGCAGCTTCGAGTGGTAATCCTTTACTGACGTTTCGGAATAACCTATCGATTCCATCTTCTTGACCCTTGAAGATGAAACCAATATATTGTCCCGAAACGTCGGTGAAGGATTACCAGTCGACGCTGCGTAATGTTCCAGAATAACACAGATCTCATCAACATCGCGGTGGAAGCCTGAAATCACTTTCAGTGGCCTCAGTAACCAGGATTAGACATAGGAAGCATGGTGCTCAGAACAACATTAGAATCCTGGCAATAGTAAATATACGCCTAGTTTTTAGATACTGCACTGGATATTTTTAAAGTTATTATCACAGCTATTCCGGAAAAATAGGTAGCAATTACACATAAAGTTTTGTGCACACCGATCCCTCTGCCTGTAATTCTGTGACATCATACCGCAGTCTGTTATCCTGCAATGTACTACAAAATAAGTCACTGTAGCGAAACGATTAAAAACACCATAAAATGTAGAAGATTAAAATTTTAAAGACTAAATTTAGAAGAATTTTAATACCATCATACACAAGTCAAAAATCATTAAAGATGTGTGAACTTGTCAGTAGTGAGAACAAACATGTTGGCCGTGCGGTAACATACGTCCATCTTTCCTATTTCAAAACGTACGGAGAAGTGCATATAAGGAATCTAGCCTGGCGCCTTCATTCGCTGTTGTTTAACTGTCTGAGGAAAGACACATTTTAAACCTGAAACAAATAGCGTCTCTAGTACCAAGTTAAATTACATTTTTAATTAAACATGTAGGTTTGTATGCATACGCATACCTCTAATCTCACGTGGGAATAAGCTTCCTTTATTTATAGACAGTAACAATAAACATCAGCAACCTACGTGTGTGTTTGGAAAAGCTCTGTTGATTGGAGTATAAAAGCTTGAAATTTCGGAAAGGCACACTTACCTTAAATTCTATTAGCCAAATTGAAAGAAGGACCATGAGCGAAGGAAGTATTGGAAACACAGGGTATGTTTCTTTCTGCTATTCAACTTTTGTTTGAAACATTTTTCATTGCTATACATCTGAAACGATTAGCGAGTTTTGCTTCGAGATGCCTGTAGAAGTGCACGTATGCCTCCATTTAATGTCGTTAAATTAGTTTGATCTAAATTATATTTGGAATAACCCAACAAGGTTTAGTAAAACTTCGCAATATCAAATTTCATGAATATCCCCTCAGGGTTTCTGTATTTCTTATGACTCCATAAAGACAGACAGACAGACAGACAGACAGACAGACAGACAGATAGATACACAGGCAGGCAGGTAGAAGGAAAGTCTGATGAAGTGAATCTAATGGTTTCTCCGTAGGGTTGCAAACGCGCCTGAATGTATGCTGCAACTTAAACAAATCATTACATTTTTTCTGACTTCTTAAAATGTCTTGGTGTGATCCCAGATTACTCGATACATAAACGTTTGTGCATGAAACACACACATCTTGCTTTTATGATCAGACATACTTCTTATTGCGATTTGGCATTTGTTCACCAGGCCATTTACAGAACTCAGTAAAGTAACTGAAATAACTATCAGCACAATTTACCACCTCGAGTTGAATTGCGGGTGTGCACAAATATTCATTACCCACTAAAAGACTGCAGGAAGCTTTCGCTCCCAACGGAACGTATTAACAAGTTTCTCTGAAATATTGTGAATTACACTGTGGAACTAAACCGCATACCGTATCGTAGGTAAGGCAGATAGATACTTGTTGTTATGCAATTGACTTGCCCCGCATTAACACAACCAGTTCCCCTTACTAAACAAGATCATTTAAGAGGCGCAATCTTTACCAGTGTACAAGGTACCCGATAACAGATGTTTACAACCAATATAATGTACAAGGAAAGGAAAGCCATACAATTACATGCGATGTGTGAAGCCTGTTATTTGATAATAATGCAGTGATGTCATCCCATTCACTACGCTTTTTGTTTATAGTTACTGCTTGAAGTTATCGGGTTGTGGTTTCAGCTGACGGTTGACAATTTTAGATTTAACACCTTAGGCTACTACGATCGAACTTAAACACTTTAATTGTGGTAACTTTTACGTGAAGTAAATGCTGATCATCTTATACAGTTACTAGTTCATGTCTGATCGCCGGAGTGAAAGACAAAATCATAATAAGACTAATATGAAGTTGGGGATGCTAATTAAATTTCCGAAAATTTCGCTCAGATCAAAATATGAACACGAAGTAACAAATTGGAACTGCGTTCGAGAAAAAATTAGCAGAAAAGTAGATAATTGGAAAGTTTTATCTGAACATTTTGTTATCCGGTCTCGTGTCTCAACATTTAAATAATATATTCCCGTTAATTTGTATGAGTGTGAATCTTGGTCTCTAGCTCCAAAGGGTAACTGAAGGAAATGAGGACAACACACTGTGAGAAAGATTTTTCGCACTCAAGTCATAGTACATAACAAGAGTCCAGAAAACTACCACCACATTCCTAACTTGCACTGTGCATCAGACACTGTAAACGTAACGTTTCTGTGCACGCCATGAAGGTGTATGGGCGTGTGAGTGTTTAACTCCACGCATTACTAACTAGGCGGCAACTGTCATAAGGGTTACCAAATCGATAAGGTAGTGGCGGCAGCGGAGGCGGCGGCGGCGGCGCTGGTGGTGATGGTGGTGGCATGGTGTTGGTGGTGGTGGTGGTGGTGGTGGTGGTGGTGGTGGGATGGTGGTGGTGATTGTGGCGGTGGTGGTGGTGGTTGTGGTGGTGGTGGTGGTGGTGGCGTTGGTAGTAGT